>JAZDUA010000406.1:1382500-1433555 GCA_038098605.1 Gryllus longicercus | reverse complement strand
GAATCGATTCTTTTCTTTCTATTCGATTCTTGAATTGACTTCTACTTTTGATTTTGAGATCGATTCCAGGATCGATTATTTTACAGGAATCGAACGTCTTCACGCACAAGACGTCAACACGAAACAAATCGATTAATTCAATCTATTAATCGAGAGAGGAATTAATCGAGTTATAGTCGAGAATCAGAATTCAAAGCGCTCGCCATGATTCAAGAATATCCGGATATGCTTGCTTCATTATCAATTATGTAAAATAATCCACAAGAAAATACTTTTTAATTAACTTGAAAAGACTCAATCACATTATGCATCATAATCAATAGCTCAGTTTATATTTACTTGCAAAATAATTTCAACTCAACTAGAAATAATGAATTAACATTATTTCATGCAAAAATAAAGTTGTTCATTCAAGTTGGAACGTAGTTCTGGTTCACATTCAGTAACATCATACTGCAAAAAGTCGACTGATAAGAAATAGGAAATAATAATAGTTGGTGTATAAATTAACATTTATTCACAAAATAATGGAGCTACAACAGTACATACTTTCTCGGTAAATTTGCATCTTTCACCATTTTCGAAAATTCAGAAAGCGCGTACTTTCTCACTCCTATTCTTCTTCTTCTTCTTCTTCTTCTTCTTCTTTTTCTTCTTCTTCTTCTTCCACAACCTTGAAATGAACGTCTTGGCCTGCTCAACTATCATTTTCCATTTTCCTACTCTTCGAGTGCTCGATCCAATACTTAATCTTCATTTTCTTGATGTCTTTGACAACATCATATTTCCATCTATTTTTAGGCCTTTCTCTTCTCCTGGTGTTCACTGGATTACAGCTAAAGATCTTGTTGACTATTCTGTCATGCGACATCCTATTGAGATGACCAAGCCAACTTAATATCATGTCTTTGATAAAATTTAATGTTTCTATGTTTTTGTGTACTGCCCAGTTCGGAATTGTTCCTAATCCACCAATCTCCACCGAGCACAAATATTCTCCGTATTTATAGTCCGTCTTTCAAAAACCGCCAGACGTTGCTCATCCTATTCTTTTATAGTCCACATTTCTGCGGCATCGTAACTGGTCTAATCACTGTCTCGTAGTCTTAGTTTTTCGTCATTTGATAACGTTTTACTTTTAAAATAGCTGTAAATGTACAAAATATTCTGTTTCCCGCAACTATTTTTGCTTTTATTTCATCCACGTCATTGTTGCATGTAAAACTGGATCCCAGATACTTATAAGAGCTTACTTCTTCATAGGCTGTTTTGATAATTTGAATTGGAGTTAATTGGGTAACTTTGGCCTTACATCTCATGTACTTTGTTTTTGAACATTGATTTTTAACCCATAATGAATTGAGTTCTCATGTAACGCCCGGAAGAATTGCTCAGGCGACTTCATATCTTTATAGTACGTGCAAGACATCACCTGCGTAGGCTAGGAATTGTTTCAATAGTGTTGATATATTCCCTTTTATATCGACGTGTGTTAATATTTTAACCATGACCATGATGAACAATGTCGCTGATAATGGATCTCCCTGACGTACTCCAAATTTGGTATAGAAGTCTTCACTTATTTGCTGGTTTGTCCTAACCTTGGCCTTGGTACCCACCAACATGAGCTGTATTAATGATTGTAATTTTGTTGGTACTTTCACATTATCCGAAAAGAAAAGAAACAAAAAAATTGGACGTTTTGCAGAAAATCATTTTTAAATACTTCTATTGCACTTAAAATTACGCCAAAACTACACACAAAATTGGAAAAAGTATACATGTTCTTATTGAATTTATATTTTTGAAGAACAGGTTGTATTGCCGTAAAATCTCTATCTTTAATTTTGCAGTTGTAGGAAGACGCCGAAAAATTTAAGCTTCTGCAGTTTAAATAATTCAAAGAATTCATAGAAAATCGATGTATGCCATTGCCATACGTGAACATTACACTATTCAATAAAAAAATAAAGAAAAAATGTGGAGCATTTATGAGAAAATATTGAAACTATCATTCGGGCTTTACGAACAGTGCCCCCAAAAATAAAAATTTCCTTTTCAAATTCAAGGGACCGCGACATCAGTCAGATCAATTGAAGAATATCAATTTTGATGGAAAACCAAACTACCGTTTAGCCTCGAGCGTTGTCCACAGATAGAAGGATAGACGGACATACGTTTGCCGCAAAAAAAAAAAAAAAAAAAAAAAAAAAAAAAAAAAAAAAAAATCACGAAATGTGAATTCCGACTACATACTACGATAAAACAAAACATTCATTAGAAAATAAATTGAAAGTGGTTCTCCTTAACAACATGTTTTAAAGTGTGAAGCAATATGCAAATTACAACAATTCTTCGCTTTCTAAAAACAATTCTCTTACACGACACATCACTATTTTCTTACAATAAATATAAAAAACTAATTTGGGGCAATTTTTGAAAATGTCTCAGGGGCACATGTAAAGTGCTCCCAAAATTTAAAGAAATTTTTAAAAAATCATAGAGCGAGCTTCATGTATGGCGAGATCGACCCGAGAGTATTCAGTTTGGGAAAAAATCCTACTAATAGTTTAGGTGCTAGAGTTGCTCACGGATGGAGTTTTGAAAAAATCAATACTTTTTCGGTATCAGAGGACCCCTAAACGTATATTTCCGTTGAAATCTCGAAATCGATTTCCTGCAGCATTACAAATATTTTTCTACACTACGTACATTACTCCGCCTATACGTACGTTTTCGAAAACACGACCAACGCCATCAAGAGGGCGCTGGCACGACCAATTTTGTTCGTACATCGCACGCCTATGAGAAACCAAAGAGCTGTAAAAAACATTCACAGAGTAAACATTTCACGTACAATTTCTTTCGTGTAAGTAATATAATAACATTCCATTTATCCTTGTCATGTTCGTGAGGTACAGCAAGAAAGTTCAGAACGACCGAAATTAAAATAAAACGTCTTAATTTACACTATTAAAACATTGGAAGCATTGAAGATAAATTAAAGAAAGGTAAATTTCTTTATTATTATTATTATTATTATTATTATTATTATTATTATTATTATTATTATTATTATTATTATTATTATAACTTTAAAACACATACCGTATTAAATAATGAATTGTAAAACATGATCAACTCTTGAAATCGATCACGAGCCTCCAAACATCTCAAAACTGTTGAATTCATATTGTGCTCTTTTGTGTTTGTAAAAGACGAATGTTTTAATCAATCAGACATGAACATGGGCAAAGACGAGCAAGAGCCGCACACGCATTGGAAGAAGGACGACGGAGAATCTGCTGGAAATGAAAGTCCAGGTTTCTCTATTGGTGAACAAACGCCCCCTGCAAAACGAGAAAATAGACAAGTTTCTAGACGTGCGATTGCTTTAAGTCAGGTAAAGATCGAATAATATAAAAACTATATTAAAACATTTACATAGGTACTGTATTTAAAAAAATGAAATGTCATTCAGGGCCAAAACATGCACGAGCGACCTTACACGCAACAGAGTCGATCAGGTACTTCAGACAGTCGCTCTGGAGCCTCAGGTCGATCGTCCAACAGGACTCTCTCCGCATCTGTGTTCGCTTCTCGCGGATCTGTACTTCCAGGAACTGCTTCCCGTCTGACGTCTGCAATGAGACAATCTCCTGTGTCACGGGTTGGAACTACCATTAGTTTTGCCGGCACTCAGGTGATACATCGAAGCACAGAAAATGTTGCTACTGATTTCCTTTCGTGCACAAACCGAGTTCAATAATATGTTCTTCATAGCGTAACGATCTTACAAAATTCGCCTTTGCGATTTGCAGGTCAACGTTGTCGACAGACCTATCACCCAACAAGGTTTGAGTGGCATGCGCTCTAGCACAAGAGGCCCTCAAATGCGGCAGGTGCAAGACAAGAGGTACTTCGAAGGGTTGCTGCAAACCAAAATCCGAGATTTATCGAATGAAATCACACGCTTGGGGAAGGAAATAGAAATCCAACAACAAGAGCAAGCTGTATTTTTAGTTTACGACAAACGAGTAAAAGAGAAAGCATCAGAACTCACTGGTTTGTTCACACTTTTTTCTAAACAGATCCAAGAGAAAATATTTCATTTTATAATAATGAACATGATTGCTTTCATCAAACTATTTGAGGGTTTGAAAAACGATACATGCAATCTGGAATATACTCCTGCTTGCTCACTATTCGTGGACAGTACTCATAGATCCAATGCAAAAGGAAAGCCATTAGAAAACTAAGGATATAAATCTTAAATAATATTTGGTAGAGGAAAAAACAGAATTTGTACTTTATGACTAAAAATTACAAGAAAATCAGACCATATCTGACTAGTGTGTGATCATTTTCGAGTTCACCATATCCAAAAATATGAAATAACCGTATTTTCCTCTTTCACAGAAAAAAGTTCAAATTTGCTGCAGAATAATTTCATTTAATAATACTTGTGCAACTTTTTCACAGACCTCTATTTTTTAACAAATCTAGAAAAATCTCCTTGTTACTATCATTAAGTTAATTGATTATATTTCTCCGTAAGAGCACACTATTACACTTTGTAATAAAGTAGTACTTTTACTTACGTATAAAATATATTTTAAAATACATTTTTTTTCTATTTTAGAACTTCAAGGCCAGTTAGCTGACGTTAATGTGGTACTTGACAAGATAAATACAGATACAGAAAAGGGTGAAGTTGATGCTGAGTGTCAGGAATTACACACACGAAACAAACAAGAATCTCAGCATCTGGAACAATTATTTGCACAATGCAAACAAAGCGAGAAACATATTCAAAGGCTGGAAATGGAAATTGAACAAGTCTGTTTAGTTCTTCCTTCTTCATGAATTTGACGGATTCCAATGTTCAAGGAAAACGTTTTAAGTAAAAAATTTCATTTCCCAGGAACGCCACATGACAGACAATTTACTACAAGCCATGAGTCCCCTACACCGAGAGCGTTACTCAGAATTACAAATTACAAATGAACAATTGCAACAGCAAATGGAGACTTTACAGCAACAGTTAGATTCTATTAATGCACGGAAAAATGCATTGGAAGATCAACTGGCAGTATCACAAGTAAGACACAAGAAATAATTTTGAAGCTAACAAATTTACCTAATATTCCAAATTAGTAGCTTCTTTCAGGCTTCAAAGAGAAATGAAAAATGTCTGAATATTTTTATTAGAAACTTTTCCAACTCAAGTTATTTCCTCTAAACATATCCTAACAAGTTCCTCGGATAATAATTTAAATACATTTCGACTTTTTTTCTTTTTCTATAACAAAGACGAACCAGCAGACAAGATACTAATCCGTGTAAAGGATCGTTCAGTTGTGGAATGAGGCACAACCCTCTACAATAAATTTCTACACAATGATAGTTATCTCAAGGAAAACCGATTCTAAATGACAAAATTCTGCAAGACAAAGGGAAAAAGCTAATTAAATAGTAATATTAGCCGATTTCGAATTTTGGGCTCTTTTTTTCGAAATGTTGATTTTTGCAACTTATATACAAAACAAATAATACCTCCCCAAAATATAACTGTACAACAGAGCTAAAACAAAGTATCTCAAAATTGACCTTAAATATAAAAATCATACCAACCACCACAAATTTTCAAAGCGCTGGACTCTGCTACTAGCTTTATCTAATTCTAGAACCAAACATTTTAAAGAAATGAAAATAACCTAAAATTTATAAGACATGTAATAAGCCCTCAAGTTTCCACATGATCTTGCAGTGATTCGTCACTTGAGTTCTGTTAACTTTAATTTTCTAAGAAGAAGCAAAGGACAAATTTCAGATCCATTGTGGAAATTGAACAATTTACCACCTGGACTAAATACAAGTTTGTACACTGGCTCTATTTCCTCTCACCAATTTCCATGAATGGGAAAGACTCATTCCTTTAGAAAAATTTAAAATTAATAAGTTTACATCTTCAATTTCACAACATTGATAATGTTGTTAATGTTTTTATCGGTGTAGTTTTCTGCTCAAAGTTTCATTACAATAACAATGCTTTCATCTTTATTTCATTGAAACTTCCAGACAAAGCAAGAGGCTGTAAGACTTCATCACAAACTTCAAGAAGCAGAAGCAAAAAAACAAACATTGTTACAAGAAGAAAAAAATCACCTGACACCAGTTCAAGAAAGAGAACAATTATTTCAAAGAGTGAAACATGACAATGCAGAGATAGCTACTATGGACAGAAAAATATACGAATTAAAAGAATTGATATATAAAAAACAAGAAGAATTGGATCAGATTGAGCAGGTAAACAGAGAATTGTCATGTAAGTGCCACCTTTGATAAGAAAATGGTCCCACAAAATAAGTAGTTATGATGAGTTTCATGTATTACATTCACATCTGAAACCCCCAAGATATTATCACACAAAATATTTCATGCACACAAGTTCTAAACACTGTCATAGAATATCTCTCCCATGAATAAATTACCATCTACCATTTTTCAGCAAGTTAGTTCAATGTTTCAATTTTAATGTTCTTAAAACAATTGAAAACTCCTCGTTCTCTCTGTTGCACTAACTGCACTATAACAGGGTCCCGTACCACACTTCACGCTGGCCATGTGGAATGCGTTACTTCTGCCATGGTTGCGGTCTCCACTTCTCCAAGCCTTTGCCAACACTGGAGTTACAGTCTAGTTTCTGCTCTTTTACTACTCTTATAAACCATGAGTGCCACACTGCACACTGTGCGAATACTTCTCTTTCCCTCTTTCTGCAGCAGTGGCTTTTTATTTTGTTGGCCACTACATTTCACTACAATTTAAACATATAACTTATATTTCTACATTCACTCCACTACCCACATTCACCACACTAAATGCATAGTCTAGTTCTCTCTACTCAAATTTCTCCACCGACTCCATATACAACACTACTCTCCGCAGTGAGCTGCCAGCCGCCTCGGTCCACTGCATTTTCGCTGGTTTGGACTGCGAGTTGTCATTTGCTTCCCTGGGCTGCTCTGCAGGACGTCCTCTTCCGGTCCCTCCTCCACGTAATGTCTCCACCCAATTGGAAGAAGGTTGATAGTGCGCCAGGGTCTCATTACCGTCCGCGTGCCTCTGCAGCAATTGCTCTAGCACTCCGCCTGTGGGTGCACCGCCCTTTGCCTGCTCATCCCTAACCGAGGATATTGTCATGCCATTTCTTTCCAGCTCAATTCCCCGTGATCACCGGGGCATCCGTTGCCAGTAGTCCCGAAACAAAACTGCTTCTGGTTTCAAATTTCCATGTTTCTACTGCCTCTCTCCTCTCCTCTCCTCTCTCTCTTCGGTAAGCATGGAACAGGTCAAGCTTTGAATATCTCATCCTCCAGATAATTTCGCAAAAATGGTTTACAAATGATCCTCCTCTAATGGCTATGGATAACTGTCTGATAACATAAATCAGTTCCCATGGCCTTGAATACCCCTTACAGTGCCAGGCTCCTGTCTTTTTTTAGCGCCACTGACATCGGTAGCATACATCCGTTGCGCACTGGCAGAGTCTCTCACCCCCTCTTTGAGTCTCTGGGGCATTCGTGCCTCCAAGGCACCTTCGCGGGCATCTTGGGTTGAAATGTTCTTTAAAAATGCTCTTTAAAAATGCTCTTTAACAATGTTCTTTAACAATGTTCTTATAATCCAGAAGTACTAGCGCTTCTTTAAAACTTGTCGTTGCTTCGTAAAGTCGTGTAGATTCAGTAGAACCTGTTCCTTACATGCCTCAGCTCTCGGAGCATGCAGTTCGGTAACCTATATGCTCACGTCTTCGGACCAATGCCGACCCAAGTGGCTGTGGCTCTTGCATCACACCGCAAGGGAGAAGAATCCTATGTTGCCCCGACACTCCACTATCACCTGAGTCGTTTTTACAATTTACGGGGCTTTGTTGTAGTAGTCATGCAGTGTCAATCCAGCATCCTACTGGTAGCCTCAGGCCTCCGTTTCCGGAAGGTCTCCTCAGGCATTACAAACTCTTCTACTCCCGAATCCACTTGCTCGGTGATGTGTACGTCCTTCATAGGCGCGGAAACGTGCAGTTGCTATACTTCGGTTTTCATAACGTGGCGTGTCAGAGCCTAACTTCTCGATGGAATATCTCACGTCATTTCGCGACTTTCTCGGTCGTGCCGCTGGACACATCGCACTGTTTGATACGGTCGCGATCACGCGACATCTAGTGGCACGACCGGGATCGACATGCCGTGAGATATTTCATCGTGAAGACAAGTCCTGACGCAACACGTTATAAAAACCGAAGTATATTAACTGAATTCCACGCAGAAGCTGGTTTGTTGCACATGCAGGAGACCTTCCTCCTTGCAGTGCATTGTTTACAATGAAAGTGAATTACCGTCAAATAATATGTGGTTGTGTGTGGCACAAAATTATAAGTGAAGGTATTTTTATCTCGTATCCTAATAAAAATAGTCCTGACAATAGCATGATTTGTACAACATAATTCCTAGGGCGAGAGCCAACACTTCCAATTGCAATGAATTACGCAGCAGTTTTTTATCAGTTACTTCTCAGAATGCCCGATGAGGTACGTTACATTTAATATCACCTAATTCTTCAAAAAATTGAATAGTGTTGAATAAAAGAACAAAGTACTTTCACCGTATAACTTTACTTATTTATTTCCGTCAAAAACAGTTAAAAACTGTGTGTGAGACATGCTATGTGGAGATGTTAATTTGAAGTTATATTTATGTCCAGAAGCAAAATAGGGGCCATCTCAGGATTCGCTCAAGCATCAGGGAAACTGGACGAGAATCTAATCGAGATGGGGATCATTGACCCAGAAGCTGAAGTACAATACTTGTTACAGATTCTTTAGAAGTATACAATCCAAATGGTAAATAATACACTAAATGTCGTTGTTAAAAATCTTCTCCAATAATTTTTTAAAAAACCTAGGCCTGTGAAAGTTTTTTCATAACAGCCAGTACTAATTAAAAAATAAGCCGGTAAGAGCCATTTTTTCTTACCATTTTGAAGAACACAGATTTTGCTTCCTTTTAAAGTATTTTTGGGAGTACTTCACCGTGGTCGATCTAACGATCCTTAAGCAAATTTCCGCGTTAGCACATGAACGCTGGTGTCTGCATTGTATGTACCTCCAGCAGTGGACCGCTGGTCGCCAATATTCTATTTACTGCACTCACGATGTACTCTCTACTAGAGAGGAGTCCCACACTACACTAGGCGTGTCCCACCCCTGTACTACTTCTGCCTGCCTTGCGGTTTCCACTCCTACAGCCCTTGCCAACACATACTGTCCAGTCTCCATTTTCTTACTACACTTACTAGCTCAGTGGGTAAAATTGCACATTCCGCGGACATACATTCCACAAAAATATTTTCTGTTGAAAATGTTTCTGCTTGTAACTATAGATAAAGCTTAACTTTAATGAAATGAAAAATGTAATTTATCTAACGATAGTTAATTCAGACTGAAATTTTGTATCGTTCTGTCCCAAACACATGTCTCTAACTACTCATTAACATTTTTAGGATCTAGATGAAAGTCAAAGTGAGAGACATCAAAAATATAGAGAATTACGTCGCAGGGAGGAAACAATGGAACAATTTTTATCAAGTTTTGAAGAGAGTAAAAATCAAGAACTGACACGTATTTCTCAATTAGAAGAGCAAGTGATAAATGCATTGCATCACATTAGCAAAAACTTAGTTCATGCTGGCCATCTTCCAAGTGTGGATGAATTTTCTTTAATAAAAGACAATTTGACTTTTAAAGAAGGAGAGTTAGAAAAGTCAAAAAAGACATTGGAAAGTTTGACCAAAGAGCAGTTACAGTTACAAACAAGTTTAGAGAAGGTAAGCTTTAGGAAAAAATAATTAGAATATTTGCAAATAGATAAGAAAAATTAAAATAAATGTTTGCAGATAGGAGCCCTAGAAGATAAGATTAAATTAGAAATGGAAACCTTGAAGGAAAAGATGCAGTCAATGACCAATGAAATGACAACTCTATCGGATCTTGAGAAGCTGCGAAAGGAAGCTGATGTCAAGACAACGCAACTGGAAAATGAACGCAAGATGTTGGAAGAACAGAATGCTCCAGCTCTGGAAGCTGTGCGTGAAATGCAAAACAAATATGACACACTTAAGGTTAGTTGAAAGAAAAAGCAGGTTGGCCAAAGAGATCATTGACATCCTAGTATTACTCATAACTAAGGCTCGTAAGTTAATGCTGTATCAGAAGGATAAATATGCATGCTAATATGCTCTAACATTTGTAAAATATGCGCCAAAATTAATGACATATAACAATTAAGTTTTATGTATTCATAAACAATTACAAAACTTTTAATTTTAACAATTAATTTTGCACGTTTACCTCTACTGTGTATTCCAGCGGTAATTTTAAACACAAATTATAATGATTTCTGTATCATTATCGAAGTATAAATTCTAATCCACAAATTCTTTACCAAATATAAATTATCTCAGGATTCATAACACTTGATAAAACACAGTCATGAAACTTTTTTTTGTGCCAGCAATTTTAGAGCTAGGTATTTCAGGGCCGCTGATTCCAAAAATGCTAACCGCTTAGCTGCGTCAGCTCTAGTTTTGAAGATTCAGTGAAAAGAAAGGGTTTCATCACTTCCTGAATCTCAGTTAATTTTTAATTAATATGATAATTGTTATATAGTATATTTCATTATTATTATTATTATTATTATTATTATTATTATTATTATTATTATTATTATTATTATTATTATTATTATATAATGAATATTTTAATTTTATTATTATCAGAATTTTGAATTCCCCGCGCCTTTTTGTAATGTGCAATTTTTTTTGTACTGTTTTAGTGCTCAAGTCTTGTATTTAGAAATAGTTCTTTAATAACAATAATTTATACAATAACATCAAACCTGCCGAAAATTTAGTCATCTTGCAAAGACTTCTCAGCCTGTGTTTCTATCAACAAAAAACCATCCTGCTACACTAAGCAGCTTTTCGTTTTGGAGTTAATTTATTACTCCTGAAGTGAATGCGGTTACATCCAATGCACGCTAATTTCCATCTCAGGGTGTGCGAGTGTTCTCTCAGGGTGTACGCGGGAACCTACGCTTATTTATTAGTTTAATGTATGAATAGCCTCCTCAATAAAGCAGTGTTTGAATAGTCCAGATGTTTTTTGCTACGTATAGCGAGTATTCTTTCAAGGAAAATACAAAAACTATTTCTGATTTCTTAAACAGGTATATTTGAGTTATTTTGGTGTCAAGCTCGGAGATTACGATGTGGGCTTCCCACATTGTATGCAAGATATGTACGGATTTGGCTCAGTGGACAAATAGTACAAGAAGTCTAAAGTTCAGCGCATCGATGATTTAGAGGGAGCCTAAAAATCATGTAATGATTGATATTTTTGCCTTGCCAACATCAATGGTATGGATCGAAACAAGCGTAACAAATAAACGTATTCTGACCTAGACTCAGCTAGGAGACTGGTTTCATACTCGGATGAAGTATCTGTTCCAACATTCCATCACTTAGAACACCTCCCTGAAGACAAATCTTCATTTCTGAAGATTATAAAAATGGAAATAGTTATTGTGATTTTTTAAGTTTTTCTTAAAGATCTGAATATTTCGATCAAAAATAATTAATTGGCCTTGTCAGAGAACTTAAGGAGTTTACAGAATGTAAATCAGATTAATGGCGACTTTTCGTGACAGTTCAAGAAGTTTGAAATATGAACTCTTACACAACAGCAACAAATATGGCTCTGTTCTAAATAGTCACTCATTCTGCATGAAAGAAGAGTACGAGACAATTTCTTTAGTTTAAAAAATGATTAAGTATTATGAACATCAGTGGATAATTTGTGTTTATCTGAAGATGTTGAATTTTCTTCTCGGTCAACAAAGTGGCTACACAAACTATCCCTGCTTTATATTTCTGGGAGAGAGCAGAACCAAAAATGAGCATTGGCTGAAAAAAACTTGTCTTCTGAGGAAAGATATAAATGAAGGGGAAAACAATGTGATCATTTTTCCTTTAGTTACTTGAGAGAAAATTATTCTCCCTCCTTTTCATTACTAGGCTTGATGAAACAATTAGTACAGTCGTTGGGGGTAAGATGGTTTGTGCTTCCAGTGTATATTACGTACATTTCCGAGAGTTACCAACGAGAAACTAAAGCAGGGATTTTAGATGGTTCTCAAATAAGTAAAATCGTAAATGTTTCAAATTTCTTGTGATCCATGAGCTAAATTGAATCGAGTGCCTGGTCTTTTTTGTTGTCGTGAAAAACATTCTAAGAAAGCATAAAGCAGAAAACTTTTCACAATTATTAGAAACAATGCTTTCTAATTTCCATGTGCTTGTTTGCAATGAGTATTAAGGCCCACATAGCTTTCCTTCCCTTGATCTAACAGAAGAATACGAGAAAGATTTCACCAAGATATTCACCAATGGAAGAGAGACACAACAGGGAAAATGGAATACATTCTGTCAGACTACTGTTGGAACATGCAGCAAAACGTCTCTAATATTTCTTACTCCAAAAAAATCTATTTAAAAAATGTTTAGGTGTTGAATGAATGGTTAATTTTGTGAATTTTAAAAATATTTTCATGAAAAATTATGTGATTTACAGTTATCTACTTAATATATTTTTTTATAAAAACAAATTTATTTTATTTTACAACAAATTAACACCAATAAAGTAAATATTTTAGGTTTGCATTTCACTGATGCCTGTAAATTCTAACACACCATATGGAAGAAGTATATGATAATAATTCTACATTTACAAAACTAGAGCTGATAGGGAAAGGTTAATGAATTTTTTGGAATCGGTAACATTGAAATACCCAGAAAAAATTAATATCTCAGGCACCATAAATGTGAGTTGACCTGTGTAATCGGACAAATCGTTTCCGGGTCCAGTGCCGTGGCATCATCTAAAAGAATCTCAGCGAAATACTGCTGCAACGAACGAAACACATTCCCACGATTTCTCATGAATACTCGCAGCATTCGCATTCACATTTGTGAAGTACATTTTTCGGTTTAAGGAGACAAATATGCATATTAATTGAAATTCCAAAAGAGAAATGCTACATTACGAACAAAAAAGTAATAAAATATTAATAACAACTTCAATATATTGAAAATATGATGCAATAACACAAAATGCACTAAATATGCACTAATATGTTACATATAATCACCTAATTTCTGTTAGTGTTGTGTGGACATTTGATAATTAACATATAATAAAGCTCATAATGTGTGGCCCGTTTGTTAGAGTACTGCTCCGGCATTCGCCTGGAGTTGATCGGAGAAACCACGGAAAACTACCTATCACAGCAGCTGGCCGAGAGAATTCTCTTACATAGCGGCTGAATTCGGTCTAGTTGCCTAGATAATGTCGAAACTCCTTGCCACCGTCGGGACCCGATAGTTCAGACAAATTATCTCTCAAAGGAAACCACTTTTTTTTGTTTACTTCGACACAGGAATAGTACCTTGTGAAAGCTCTGCACAAACAGCAACTTTTCATATTTTTTTAATGAAAAAAGTTCAAAAATACAATTCTCGTAGTTAATCCTATATTGTCAAAGACATTTATCTAACATGAATTAATTATATGGCACAATCTTATAACATAAAGTCTATCTAACCTAGAATAATGAGACTTGTAGAACGTAAATAACTTAGTGATAATTAATGCGTCTTTGGTGGCCCATGCGAATGTTGAAACTATATTATATAGTATGTAAAATGTTTAAATAAACATAACACTTCAAACTTAAATTCGATGAACGTATCTTTGATGACAAATATACCTAATTTTGGTTCATTCTTAACCGGTCATTTTGTAACCGGCATAATTGTCTACATGATACACCCTAAGAATTGCTTTCGATTTCTATTCGCGTGTCGTTTTGAACGTTTGAACATTCTGCTTCTTTCCCCTTGCAACGACCGGAAAGACCTTTAGACTCTTTGAGCCTAACGAATGTTATTATTTTTACGTATTAATAACTTAATGGATCTTCGTAAAAATATATATGACCTTAGGAATGTCGCACAGGCAAATAAAAAAATTGTTAAAAACATTTTTTAAATATTTGTTTATTTTCAGTATTTCTTAATTTTTTCTAAATGCTTAAAATTATGACAGATTGTTATACCTCACAATGTTAAGTACATGGCAATATTCAAAAGCAATATTATGTTTCAGAAACAATTGGATGATAATGCTACATACATTCAGTTGAGAAATTTGGAAAGAAAGTTATCTCAGCTAGAACAGAACAATTTTGCTGCACGAGAATATATCGAAACTAAAAAGTCCGAAACAGATTATGAGCCATTAAAAAATAGTGTTTTTGAACTTGTACAACAAAATAACTCTTATATTAAAGAATCCCTCAAATAAAGAAGTATTATTTTATTAATTGTGATGAATTTTCGGCCTGGACAGCCCAGGTCGCACAGGCTGAAGGGCCGTAGCTATCTCATGCTTGAAGTGTCGCGAGTTCGACTCCCGCCCGGGGTATGAGTTTCTGTGTCGGTATGTTTGTAATTGTTCATTCATCCTTCATCATCATTTTCAGGATCGGATCTACATTTTTTGAGGGGGGATTTGTGTGTGTATGTTTGTATGTGTGTGTGTATGTATATATATATATATATATATATATATATATATATATATATATATATGTATGTATGTATATATATATATATGTGTGTGTGTGTGTGTGTGTACAAAGATAATATAAATTATAAACAAGGTCAATTATTTATCCTAAAATGCTATCAACAAAAATTTAAAATATTTAGTTTAATATTTAATGAATACTTTATAGTTTTACATTAAAAATAGTAATAATTTGTTATTAAAATCGTTGAATTCAGAGCGGGAAAACGACGAAGGATTAAGGTATTAATTTCTTTCATTATATGAAACACATGTCAACAGAAATAATTAAAATAAAAAACGCATGATATCAATGTACAGATTAAATATAATTGTCTAGGACTGAAGAAAATCGACAGGATTTCACAAAATATGTTTCAAGCTTCTATTTTTTTATTAGATTTTTCTCTTTTCTTCTTATTCTTTTTAGATATTTTATTGGTCTTCGTAAGTACTTATTAACCGTGCCGTCTCCAGCGCAAAAAAAGTTATCCATGCCCTATTCTGTTTCGGACACACTGTAATTGTGCGAAATGTCACAGCGTCCTACGATCACTCGCTTGGCACTTAGAGAGAGACCTTTCTCCGACAACTGTTTCCAGTTGCGTCGGCCACACTCCAATACGTGGAAGTCGCCGGAGCAACGCTTGTCAAGCCTATATCGAAGTAAGAAAGAGATGTGAACTGTCATATGCCTCTGGAGAATAGTCGAAGACATTTTCCATATGCACCACTGTAATAATAATAATAATAATAATAATAATAATAATAATAATAATAATCAGCGAGAATCAGGATTTCCATTCCGAACTAAAAGGCTAAGAGGAGAAGGCGCGATTATTTTTGCTTTCCCGTATACGTACGTATATACGGAGTAATATACGTTGAGTAGGAAAAGTTATGTAATGCTGGGGAAAATCGATTTCGAGAATTCGACGCAAATACACTTTTGTGGGGCCCCTGATTCTGAAAAAGTGTTAGTTTGTTTGGTTCATTTGTTTGTTGTTGTTTTCTCCAATAGTACGTCCGGTGTCTGTGAACACTACTAGCGCCTAAACCATGCATAGCGTTTTTTCCAAATTGGAGAAACCCGTGTCGTTCTGACTGGAGTCGAATCTTCGAGGATTTGAAAAAAAAAATCTTTAAAATTTGGGGGTATTGAACATTAAGCCCGCGGACATTTTCAAAATTTTCGCAAAAACAACCCCAAACCCCCTCCCAATAACGGTGACGTACGTCCGATTTTCACGGTTAACTCTGAAGTTTCGAAAATTTCAAACGAATAATTTGTTTTCGGTGTCTTCCTACAACTATAAAATTTAAGACAGATTTTTCCTTCAAATAAAATTTGTTCTCCAAAGTAAGTTCTTTCATTAAGATCATATACATTTTTTTGAATATTTTAGCAGTTTAGGGGCAAATTGCGTGCAATATATGCAATTTTAAAAAATTACGAAAATAAGATTTTCTCAAAACGACTTCAATTTCTTCTTTAAACGTATGGTATGGATAGTGTTAAATAAGACGACATAAACGCCATATTGTTCTATTGCTTTGTTGTATTGTTTTGTTATCAAAAATAACAAAAATGTAATTTTTTGGACTTTACCCTCACGTCGTTACTATTTGCATTACCGGTGATTTGTTTACATTACTGCATTTATGAGTACATGTGCATGAAACTATGTTTTATAAAGTTTTTCGAAAACTCAAAAGTTTTCTGTGAAAAAGAGCTACAGATATTGCATTTTCAGTGACGCTTAAACGCCACTTTCTTTGACTTAAAATTTTTCAAAAAAATTGCCATGTAGGTTGAGGTTTTACTCATCTTTTATACTCTTTGAATAAAACGATAAAATAGTATTATTTTTAACATTATTATTTACTTTTCTGTCTGTGGTCTTTTCAAATTAAGTTATTTTATAATAATTTTCTGTCTTTAAAATTGGGCCAAATACAGTCTAATACAGTAAAACTCGTTCAATGCAGAACGTGAATAACGCGGAATACTCTCTAATGAGAACATAAATCGCAGTTCCACCAAACGTGAATTCCGCACTATTTCATTGTATAATGCGGAATCTTGTATAATACAGAAAAAATACTGGTCACTTGATACTTGCATTGAGCAAGCATTACTATGTATCGGTTCTACCATTAGGAAACCGAAAAATTAAGCTCTGGGATTTGTTTCGCAAAATTTGTGTTCAAACTTCGCTAAACTCTCAGGTCATTCAAAAGACTGGGAATTGCAAGACATTGCTTTATTTTGAACAGCCCACATTTTGCGTAAAATATATAATAATAATAATAATAATAATAATAATAATAATAATAATAATAATAATTTTATATTATTGGTTACGATTATTAACGTAATTATACTCCATAACCACGTATATTATTCGTCTCAATTTTTTTGGTTACGAAACGGTCATCTTAGGACTACGCGAACGTCCAACTGTACCGACATATTTTCTCGGGGGTAAGAGCACACGACTTTTTTTGAGGGCGGAAATCAGCATTTCTATGCTGCATTCATTTTTACACCCCAAGGTTGTTACTTTTGGGAGGGGTGAGATATGAAATGACAGACGCGGATCCACGGGGGTGGGGGAAAATGAGGGTTATCACCCTCCCCCCAATTTTTTCAGTAACTATTAATCTTAACTTCTCACGAAACTTTCAAGTAACTAATTGTGCTAAAACAGCACGTACTTTCTCGACCGTATTTTCACTCAAAATTACGGGAAAAGGACTAAAATTTTCAATAAATACTCAATTTTTTTAAAAAATTCAATTTTTTCGAAAAGATAGCGATTTTTTTTTAATTTTCAAAAAATCAGGATTTTGACCCAACACGGGATTTACACAATTATCTTAAACGTCCTTCAGACTATCCACCAAGAAAATATCAAAAACGATGGAGAAATTTTTGAGAAAAAAATGTTTAAACAAAAATAAAAATTGCATGGAAAGCACGCAAAATTACGTGAAAAATACTCAAACTTTTGAAATATTGTACATGACCTCACTTCAAAATCTATCTTAAAGTAACAGATTTTATTAAGGGAAAACTCGATCTTTTAGATGTAGGAAGTCCCTGAAAAAAAATGTTCATTTCATTTTTCGAAAAATAAGTATTTTCAACCAACATGATACCTGCACCATTTTCTTAAACGTTCTTCAGTGTATTCAACAACAAACTTTAATCAAAATCGATGGCGCCATTTTTTTTAAATGTACAAAGCCGTCATAAAATACCCCCCAAAAGTAAAATATCGATTTCAAATTCCTGGATCCGCAACATCAGCCAGATCGATTAGGAAATATTAATTTTGAAGAAAATCGGCTTAACGGTTTAGCCGATAGAGTTGTTCACAGACGTTTTGCCGTCAATTGATTTTCCTGTATCAAGGACCCACAAAACATTGATTCTGGCTACACCACGTGTTGAAGGATTTTTTTTCTAAATTTAGCAAGTGGATTTATCCCCTTTTTCGTTACCAGGGTCGTGTATTAAGATTTTTTCTGCCGAAAATTCGCCGTTTTTTCGCGCAGCAGTTGCTAGTCAAATACACTGGGTTCTGAGCTAGGTCGTTCAATGTTGGGCATCGGCTTTGTGCTATTTTAATTTTTAAAACCATTGCCTACCAATTAAGTGCGGAATGTTCGCGCAGGTCCAATTGGTAATATATTCACTATTACCGATTCTGGTGCACATAATCACAAATTCCCTCAACCATATTTTTCTGTGCCATAATTTAATTATTGTCCGCCTGCGAATGTATCTCCATCGCTTTCAATTTCCCGCGTTTCACCACATGCAGAAACAAAAGAAAATCCCGTCCAATAACTCGATGCACGAACTCGACGCTACATCGTCGCTATGGAAACCGTATACCATACACAAACGAAAACGATCAATGAAGTTACGAAGTACAATTTGCATAAAGTGTTAATAACAAGGAAACGAATTTATTAACTGTCTTCTTTAAGAGCACCTCGAAAATTATTCAACTCGATTTCGTGCTGACAAAGAACTGCAAATTCACGAGAACAATTTTCGCAGTTGGTAAGTCTCCTCTGAATTGAATCACAAACTGGAAAAAATATTGATGATGAATTAAAAATAACAAACATTATTAAATAATTTTAAAAAGTATAAGATTAGACATGTAATCTTTGCCTATGTTCATTTATATTGCATTGCAAGTGAACAATACTTCATAAGTGAAACTTCCGGCTTCCACACATTCCAGCGGTGATTTTGAAGATGGTACGAGGCTTTGCGCATTTAGTTTGCGCGTAGACGGTATTATACTGGCTGGGTTTGCCCATCTTACAAATATTTATTGAAATGGAATCAAATTTGGGAAAGGATGCCCCCGACTCCCCGACTCATTGGAAGAAAGACGACAGAGAATCGATCGGCAACGAAGGCGTGAATTTCGCAACAGACGGGCAAACGCCGCCTCCCAAACGCGAGGATAGACCAGTTTCGAGGCGTGGAATGGCTTCAAGACAAGTAAGAAACTGTAAACGGTTTGCGATCATTTCATAAAAACAAACTTTATGTACTAAAATGTATTCTTTGTAGAGTCAAAACATGGAAGAGAGACCTTTCACGCAACAAAGTGGAGGGCGACCTGTAACTTCGGGACGTTCTTCTGGTTACCGAACACCCTCTGCTTCAGTGTTTGCTTCCCGTGGAACAGTAGTTCCAGGAACTGCTTCTCGTCTCACTTCTGCCATGAGACAATCTCCAGTATCAAGGATTGGTACTGCAATTACTTTTGCCGGAGCACAGGTGATACAGAAAGAAAAAAGAAAAACACCAACAATCCAAAGAAATACTGTTTCCTCTACATGTAGTACACCCAATGAAATAACCTTCCAATTAATTTATAGGTTAGTGTTGTGGATCGGCCCATCACTCAACAAGGATTAAGTGGTTTACGAACAGGTGTTCGAGGACCTCAAATGAGGCAGGTTCAAGATAAACGATATTTTGAAGGGCTGCTGCAGACTAAGATTCGTGACTTAAGTAATGAAATAACACGCTTGGGAAAGGATATTGAAACTCAACAGCGAGAGCAAGCAACATTCTTGGTGTATGATAAAAGAGTGAAAGAAATGGCAGCAGAACTAACAGGTTTGCGCATTTGAAGATAGTATTTAGATGTGAAAGACAGATAATAAATAATAATGATAATAATAGACTTTTTAGTAATAGACCATATAGTATCGTTCTTTCATTTAGTACATTTGAATAGTCTATCAATAGTCAAGAAAACCAATAATTATTTTAATTAAATAGTTATTGCAATTTAAAGACAATACCTTCATTCATAAAAGTTAAAATAAGATGTGAAGATTTTACAACAGCAACTTACTTTTCTCTATTGAATGCAAAATAGCTTGACACATTGTTC
The DNA here is from genome assembly GCA_038098605.1 of Gryllus longicercus. Lineage (NCBI taxonomy): Eukaryota > Metazoa > Arthropoda > Insecta > Orthoptera > Gryllidae > Gryllus > Gryllus longicercus. The sequence goes on along the minus strand of JAZDUA010000406.1, from coordinate 1,413,374 downwards.
TTCCAAAAAAAGGGAAAATTTTTCATATATTTTTTCCAAAAAATAATATTTAAAAATCGATTTTGAAAGTTCATAATTTCTAACAAAGAAGTTAAAACAAATTTTGTTATTGGTAAGAACCTGCAGCAAAATTGGATATAATAACCTCTAATATAACAATCTTTATGTCAGGTATCCCCCCCTCCCATTGTCATTGAATCAAAAAAATGAAGTCCTCATTGTCAATGTCTTCAATTCTTAATTATTGTTTATCGAATATCTCTACAGAAGCAAAGCTTACTCTGTCATTGTTCTTTATTTAAAATAAATATGTTTAAATGTACTTTAATTTTAAATTAAATTTTTCTTGTTATAGAAATTCAAGGACAGTTGGCAGACTACAACTTAGTTGTTGATAAAATTAATACAGACACTGAAAAGGGGGAAGTAGATGCTGAATGCCAGGAATTACAAGCTCGTAACAAACAAGAAGCTCACAACTTAGAACAATTATTTGCTCAATTCAAGCAGAGAGAGACACATATACAACAGTTAGAAATGGAAATTGAGCAGGTATTTAAAAATTCCCTCCTTGAAGCATGTATACACTACTTCTGCATCCCAAGACAAAACTTATTTTATATTTCAGGAACGTCATATGACAGACAATTTACTGCAGGCTATGAGCCCTCCACACAGAGAGCGATATTCAGAATTGCAAAATACAAATGTACAGTTGCAACAGAGAATGGAATCTTTACAACAGCAGTTAGATTCTTTGAATGCATGCAAAAACGCTTTGGAAGATCAGTTGGCTGTGTCCCAAGTAAGGCATCTTGGTGCTTCTGATTAATGGGATATTCATTCCATGTGGAATAAAGAACAAAATATTATTTACAAAATAAAAATGAACAGAGTTTGAAGTGTAGCAAATTATTCACAGTCAAAACTGCTTCATAACTTATATAATTTAAAATGCATATTATAAGAAATATTAAATTTCATTATCATAAAAACAAACATAAATTCTATTGGACTTTGTGAGATCCAACAATTATGTTCAACTCTTACACGATTTGCAGATGAAACAGGAAGCTGTGAGACTTCATCATAAACTTCAAGAAGCAGAAGAAAGAAAACAAACTTTAATAGAAGAAGAAAAGAATCGTTCAACTCCAGCTCAGGAAAGGGAACAATTACTTCAGAGAGTTAAAGATGATAATGCAGAAATGGCCACAATGGAGAGACAAATTGGCGAATTGAAAGAGTTACTCAACAAGAAACAAGATGAACTCGAGCAGATTGAGCAGGTTGAGAAAATACTTTTCTTACTATTAGAAACTAATCATGGTGAATGAACATGGAAATTATTTATTGCACTTTACATAATTCTTTAAAGAAGTGTAATGCAAGATCTTTTATTTCAAGAAATGCCCTATAAATAATGAAATTAATTATTTTTTTTTCACAGTAGAATACTGCCAATTTTACATCTGGGAAAAACTGTAGGAATTCAACTCGTTAAATAGAGATTGTCAGCATGTTTTCACTTCACTAAATGGAGAGTTCCAGCTTGTTTCTATTTGATCTTATTGTTTGGTTTCATGTTGCATGTTTGAACTCTTAGTTATTGGTGTACTACAGAATTGTGCTCCTCCAGGACTATGGGATAAATCAGATTACTTATTTCTTCAATGCAATTTGGCTCATGTATTTTCTGGGTTGATGGATGAATTGCATTTTTTATGCTGACATGAAAAAGAGGTTCAAATAATTTTCTTGTGAAAACTTCATTCACAGACATATGAAGTTTTATTCCTCCTTGTCTTCTTCATCCTCTTCAGATATTAAAGTCAAATTCACTATTCTGTCTAGATTTTTATAAAGATAAAATGCTTATCTAATGGCCCTGACAATGTTTATTTTGTGGCATCTTTGGTTAAGTGAAATCCTCAGCATTATCTAAAATGTCAGTTTTCATTTTTTAACATTTCTTGTGTAATTAAAACTGTTGTTAACAAAGCTTGAATATCTTTCCTCATTAGCCACTTTTTCCTGTGGTTATTCCCACTGCAAGTTCTTTTGCAGCTTTTTGAAAGGGACTAGTTTACCCAGCTTCTCCAGAACCTTTAACTTCTTTTCTTTAAACCATTACCTGAAAAACTTAACATGCTGGTGATATTTGTGTTATTTACAGCTTTGTAGTTTAACTTAAGCACTGTGTCGCAATGTTGGAAACTTGCAAAAAAAATTTTCTAAATAGCAGTTTTTAGATTTCCCTTTTGTGGCAATGGAATCATTTTTGTTCTGAGGTAGAACATTGCATAAATGATCAAGAGAAGATGGGAAAGCAGGAAATACATGACATTTACCATATGGCCAAAGTGGAAGCGATTAGTTATAGCAATCAGCACCTAAAAATTAATATTGCTTATAGTTGCCTAGACAAGATCTTCCAAGAAACCCTTGATATGAAAGACATTGAGTCAATTATTCTGTTCATTTAGAACATAGAAGTAATTTGACATAATTCAATCAATCAATTGAGATTTTATGGCACCAATTTTTTTCACCAAACCAGATTTTATGGCATCATTAATTTCTTCTCTATCTTTCTTACAACATTATCCTCTTCCTATATAATTTTTTAATGTACATTAAAATGAGGAGCTTCATAGTTTTTGATTTGCTGGTGTGAAAGAACCACTCAAAACCATGCACCTCAATTCAATTTCATAATTTATTTATACAACATTAAATACGAAGATCTTTTTTTAGGATTTGGATGAAAGTCAAAGTGAACGTCATCAGAAGTATAGAGAACTGCGTCGCAGAGAGGAAACGATGGAACAGTTTTTATCAGGTTTTGAAGAGAATAAGAATCAAGAACTGGCCAGAATCACTCAATTAGAAGGGCAAATTGTGAATTCCCTGCATCAAATTAGTAAAAATTTAAATCATGCTGGACATCTTCCCAGTGTAGATGAGTTTTCTGCTATAAAAGATAATTTATCATTTAAAGAAGGGGAACTAGAAAAATCTAAGAAAACTGTGGAAGGCTTGACAAAAGAACACCATCAATTGCAAGCTAGTCTTGAGAAGGTTTGTATTTTGAAGAAAAGTCAAATAAAACATTCCAATTCAAAAAATATATGAATATAAAATATATATTTTTGTAGGTGGAAGCCCTGGAAGACAAGATTAAATTAGAGATGGAGACATTGAGACAAAAAATGGAAACAATGACCAGTGAAATGTCATCGCTGTCAGATCTTGATAAATTAAGAACGGAAGCCAACAATAAAACATCACAACTTGAAAGAGAACTTAAATTGCTAGAAGAAAAACATGGTCCTGCACAGGATGCAGTGAAAGAAATGCAAAACAAATTTGATGCTCTAAAGGTTTGTAACAGGAATAAAAAGAAACAACCAAATTTAAAATAATTTTTAAATTGTAAACATCTGAATTTTACATTCTTGAAATGTTTTATTTTTGCAGAGACAACTGGATGATAATGAAACCTATGCTCAACTAAATAACTTGGAAAGAAAATTATCCCAACTGGAACAAAATAATTTTGCAATACATGAATACATAGAATCAAAAAAATCCGAAACAGATTATGAGCCACTGAAAAATAAAGTTTATGAACTGGTTCAAGATTACAATTCGTATATCAAAGAATCTTTGAAATAAGCAGTTATTTTGTAAATAAATACAATTACACAGTAACAAAGAAACTGAATGTAAGTGGGTGCATTTTTATTGATACCTTAATACATCTTCTGAACTACTTGTTAATTTGAAACTAATAAAGAACATAATATGAACTGCAGAAAATAAAAAACACCTCTGCTTCATAATCAATATTTCAGAAGATATTTATATTAAAATTTATTTCTCTATTAAGAACATTTTGTACAATCTTTCATGAGTATCACTTTCAAATTTGGGTACACAATTCACTTTCAGTATTTCAGCAAAGCCCTCGTCGGTTGTAGGTTCTATATATTTTTTCCTGCAATGAAAAGGAATCCATTTGTCTATTGTGTTACACATACATATATAATAAAAATAGTGATCATAATAATAATTAAAAACATTTTTTGTGTACCTACATGTATGAATTAATCACCATATCTGTGACTTCCACATGAGTGTCGTCAGTTAGTTCACGAAACTAAAACAAACACAGATGTTAATTATTTAATAATTTGTATGGAAAACAAAATGTGATTCATACAAAATTCCTATTTCATTTTAAAACTTTTGTAATCAAGTTGCGTTTCAGATGATGATTAAAAACTTTTTTGAACTTATAAAACTGTATTTCTCAAAGTTTCTCAAAATAATAAATGTCTTATTTCAATTAAAGCTCTTAGTTCTTTTCTGACTATCCTTGCATCCCTGTCAAGACAGTTCATCTGCATAAAAGTCATGTTCTACTTCACAGTTCACTGTACACTTTATTACTTCTATGAAGAAGCAAATAAGCGTAAGTACTAAAATCTGAATTGCCTACAAAGATTCCAAGAATTTTTCATCATTCTCACATATTAGAAAATAATAAACAAGAGAAAATGTATCAGAGTTCTGTAGTAAATACATCTTTAAAATCTAAACAATTTGGGAGTGTACTAAGTAAGAGTTGAATGCTACAAAATTTCTGACCAAAAAAGCCTCACAAGCCATATCAGTTTCTAAATAAATCTTCTCATTTGATCTAAAAACTAATAAATGTGTTTCAAACCATAATACTCTTTCTTACCCGATTATTGTGTTTAGCTTGTGCCAAACTGGTGTTTAAAACAAAACACCTACAAGGAACATTGAATTTCTTTGCAGCATTCACAAAGCGTTTCCTTGACTCCTTATCAGGACTTGTGTTATCAACAACAACACTTTTGCCTTGAGCCAATCCTTTCTCTAATTCAGAAACACATTTTTGCCAAGATCCTAATGTATCTCTGTTTACATGAATGTAACCTTTTCTAATCAAGTATGATTTAGCGAAATGACTTTTACCAGAGCCAGGTGATCCAACTAAGATGATCACCTGCAAAAAAATAAAAAAAAATACACAAATAAATCCCTAGGATGAAACTATACAACAAACCACATCATCTCTCAACCACACGTACAACCGACCATATCTGAATCTGCGGTTTTAAGTATTATAACCTCAACATTTCCTGTGGACTCACTTCCTGAGAATCAGATGATATACAGGCATCTTCTGGGTCAGTAAGTGGCATATCTTGCAATTTGGATGGAATAAATTCTGGCAAATTATATGGAGCCACTTTGTCCTTCAGAAAAAACTCTTCAGGAGTGTGAAATTTCAAATTCAGATTTAGCGCTAGGAGTCTGTCAGCTGATGAAAAGTCTTTTTTCCTTTTTGGTGCCCAGTTCACTGGTCGGCCAGCAGCATCTCCACAGTAAAAACTATCATCCTTGTTGACAGCTATATTCCTATTGAACTAGAAATGAAACACTTCCATTTACAAGAAAAAAATGTCATCTTATGGAGTTAATTACCCACAATAACGTGAAAATCATTAATCAAGATAAAATATAATAATAAATTCATTACTATTTTTATTATTATTATTAGCTAACTATGAACCCATTAATTTGTAGTGTGTTTTTATTAATCTTTATCAGGCATGTCCATCTTTATTCCTACTAATTTTCAATATGTTTTACAATGAGTAGTGACTTTGGCCCATCCTGCATATTAAAAAAACATGGTTATAATATTCATCATTGCATCTTAATAATTTATTTTGTTTTAAAATTATATTAACACAATTAAATTCATTCCTCATTATATTTATAATGATTTTCAATTAATACAAGAATCATTATAATTAATAAAACTAATTACAAAAATTAACACACACTAATTAAAATTGTATTATAGTACCTCTTTTAAAAGTGTATTCCACATTCCCGGAGCAGGTTTTCTATATATTCCTAATCCAGTTGATACAAATGCTTGAACTGGAACATTTAACTTGGAAATAATTGCCTCAACTTTCTTTTTAAAATCTTTCACATTTACTCTCCCTCTACCAATTCCTGCTTGGTTTGTCATTATAACAATCTTGTATTCACTTTCCGTTAACTTCTTTAGCTTGTTTGGAATAACCGGATAAGCTATTTTCCAATCATCAGTATTGACTGGAAAAACTTTTCCCGATTTTGTTGAAATTAGAGTTCCATCAAGATCAAAAGCAGCAACCTAAAAAAATGTTTTGGTTTACTTTGTCAGTCTCTCATGAGCGTAGGAAAAGAAAAGACATATGAGTATTTCATCTCTACCTTGGCCTTCGCTTCACAATCTGATGATGTATATATTAATAATTTTCCTCCGTCTACATTCTTCCAACCAATCAACTTTTCAGGTGATGCACTACCACCACTTGAACTTGATCCCGCAACTTCAGGATCATTCATTTCTTTATTTTCATTACAGGGGCGTTTTGCAACATTTTCTTCAGAATCACCAAGTTGTCGTTTCTTTTCATTTCCTTCACATGGCAGAGGATCAAATTCAATTCTGTATATAAAATAACCAAGAACCAATTCAATGGTATCTCCATGCTTAAGAGCAATGGATGACTTCTTTTCCAAAGCCATGCCATTAACTCCAGATTTATTTGCACCAACATGGGTCACTTTAACAACCCCTTCTTCAACATCTGCTTCTACCTCAACTACAAGCAAAAAGCATTAAATGATAGTTCATATCAAAAAACACAGGGTAATATAATTGATATAATTAATATAATTGAATCACCCCACTATGAAATACATTGTATAAAATCATCAAATACATTAACATACTTTGAAATACTAAATACCTTGTGATCTGGAGCATATTTTGTGTGTAACTTTAGTAAATTCATTCCTTCCCAGCACCACAGAATGCTTGTGAGGCAACTCTATATCTTCAAATGCTTTGTCCAAAGGACGCAACACACAAGTTCTTAAATGGGCCATAATACGTTTAACATGGAATTTTCTGGAGAAAAGAACAAAACGTAATTAGAAAGAATTGAAAATGTCTTATACTAACCAGGGCTTGATTTCTGGCAGAATGTAACAGAACAGAGTTCCGGTACCTCTGGAATAATTATTAAATTTTATTATAAACATGTAATTATTTCTAATAAACTAATAATTAATTTGGGGTGCGTTCAGAACAAAAAATTTATAAATCAAGCACCGCCAATAACTATTATGATTTTATCCACAAAAAACCTTATTGGATTGAGAAAAAACCTCACCATTGGAATGCGGATTTGATCCAAAAAGATCAGCCCACCTATTTCCAACATAATACGCATAGAAAAGAGATAGGAAACACAAACATCTTCTTACTGAGGAATGTTTGGGTCATAATAATACTCAGGTTGAATTGGGGTCAGAAATCTTGTCTGTGGCAACCAGAGTAACGGACAGAAAACATTAATAACAGATTTATGGTCCAACATTGAATAATACTCTCAAGGGTTCACTTAGCAAGGTGGCACATTACCACGTTTGTGTTGAGAATAGCATTTCAAACACAAGTGATGCAGGCAGCTCAATACCCCACAACCTTAACTCCGCCCAATATATTATGGAGCCACAAAGGAGCAATACCAGATGAAAAGGGCAATGAAGGACACTATAAAGATACTGCCTAGAAATAATTAAACAAAGCTTGTTTGACATGAATAGAAATGTGTAATGGCAATCGTGAGTATAGACTGGATATTGTACATTGCATCAAAAATGTAATTGCATATTTACATAGGATATCATTATGTTATAGAAACAAGAGTTTGAAATTTTACAATACAAAATTTAGCATACGAATTCATAAAAAGAAATATAATTTGTGCCAGACATTTGTGCCAGACACTTGTTTACAAATAATTATGGAAAAAATTAGAGTAAAACAATGAAAATATCAGTCAGCGATTTAATAAATAAGTTAAACGTCAAAGAAAACTGCAGATGAGAAAAAGTTTACACTTCAATTTCAAAAAGGAATGTTGAAGGCAAATTATCAAGACTCCTTGGAATAATAGCCTTAAGATTCAGTAAGATAAATCTAAACAGAAGAATATCTAATACTTGCATTGTTCAGTTTAATCCAAGTGCAAAAAGTGAAAATAATGCACCACAAGTTCCAAACATTTTACAACACAAACTGAGAAACATCAAAATAAACCCTCAAAGTTTGGAAACAGTAATCTCACTTCAAAGCTAGTATCAATGCCTTCAGGTACCACCTGGTATTTTCACAACTAATTTTTTTTTATTTTCCCAATGGTACATGGGAGTGCTCAACGAGAAAAGGATGTTGCCATACCCAAGTTGCACAGGTCAGGAATGATAAGAGTAATTAAAATAAACAGTATGCCAACAACAAACCTTATACTTTTTCACAGAAATTAATAGATCTTGAAATCGTTAACAGACGCTTATTCAAGATCAAATTTAGAAAAGAGAAAATAATCGCAATAGTTGATCTGGGAAGTTTCATTGTATAAGTTGCAAACTCTCTAACAACAGCAGTTAACATACCATACACAAGCAAGCATGTGTTATGGTTAACAAAGTGAAGGTACAGAACTTTTTTTAAGTTCCAAGATTGAGTGTTCTTCATTGCAAAGATTAGCAAGTTTATATAATTGTTGTGTTTGGAAATCATCTGGTACATGTGCGATTTTACCAGATGTCCAGTGATTACAATTATTAGTGAGGTATTATTTTTTTGAGTTAAGATGGATAGCATGATTGCCTGCTTTGGTCCACTACTAACATATTCAGATCTTGGAAAATATAAGACATTTGAATGACATATTCAGAAACATATTTAACCCTGCTTTCACAGTGAATAGCGATTAAGTTGTTTTAGAATTTGTAAACCTCTCTTATTTCATTAGCCTTGAAGAATGAATACAGAATAACATGAAACAATATGTTTGGTTTTCAATATTCCAAATAGTGTTTGTATGTGGTTCGTTTCTATGCTAACTCCTTAACTCTTCCTTTTGTGTGATGTAATTACTCGAGTTTAACTACAGTAATTTTTTATTTTACTTATATCAATATCCATAACAGAGTAAAAATCCTCTCAGAGGACACATCATTGAAATGTATTTCTTCACTGCATCCTTCATTTCCAACTTTAGCACCAACAACTGTGGCAATAGCAATTTTCACCATAAAAGGCAGAGGACAATAAAGAGTTTTTCCGCATGTATTATAAACTCATCCTTACAGCTATTCCACACAAAGCTTTTCCAGCAGTTTAGCAGAATGAAATCAATGTCAATTTTGGTCATAACTTGAATTTGCTTTGATGTTGGGATGTAACGCAAATTGTTATTTAATTGTTAAGGACTTCAATTAATTAATTAAAAAAGAATACTGCGAACAATGACCAGCACTCATAAGCTGGAGTCTTGCAAACCCTTGTTTAATAAACTAAGGATTCTTCCTCCACCATGCATGTACATATTTGAAATAGTGGTCTTCACAAAGAAAATTCTCATGGAAAACAAAGACACTTTTACTTTAAATTCTGATGTACATAACTACAACACCCGTCAAAAGGGTAACCTACCCGTTCCCCACTCTGAAACTACACTTTATCAAAAAAGTACCCTAATAGAGGGCATTACACTTTACAACAAACTAGGCAGTGATATCAAAGACATAAACACAATTCATACATTTAAAAGTAAATTGAAAGCTTTCCTGCTTAACAACATGTTCCACAGTGTAAAGGAATTTTCAAATTACAACATTTCCCTTAAAAAGTATAAATAAATAAGAATTTTTTATCCCATTAGACTTTCTGTTTCATGTGAACTGTTTCAAGCTGAAGCAAAGAAAAAAGAATTGCATATCACATCCTGTGAAATAGAAGGAGAATAGAAGAAAAAAACTGGTCAAAACTTGCCTCCTCACCACTTCAAGTTATAAATATAGAATGTACTACTATTGTTAATTTTGATGTAGTTGCAAACATAATTGAAATGTATTATTAATGTAATTATTATTATTAATGTAATTATTATTATTATTATTATTATTATTATTATTATTATTATTATTATTATTATTATTATTATTATTATTATTAATGTTAATTATTAGCAGATAATTTATCTACTGTATAATATCTTAATCTACTGTAACAAGTATTGTATTTCTAGGCCAATGACCCCATCTCGATCAGGTTTTGTTCAGTTTCCCTGGTCCTTTGAGCAAATCTGAGATGGCCCTTTGTTTGCTCCTGAACAGTAATATAACTTCGCTCTCTCCACCCAAGGCATATTGACTCGTCATACACGATTGTAATTGTATATGTGACTCAATAAATATTATTTTAATTATTATTAATTAAAACCAGATTAATATAACCAATTATAAGTCAATTAAAAAAACCTGCAAGATTATTATTTCAAACGCAATTTTGGGTGGGGATTAAAAATTTTAAGTAACATTTTCACTCATATTAACATCGGGGAACGAATATGGGTATAATTTTTTTTTTTACCTAGGAATATGCCCCTTCTTCAGACAAGAGGGTCGCTACTTGTCGCTCTGGTACTTCTACAACTTTCAATGACAGAAGAAACGTAAACGATAGTAGAAATGTCACTTACACTGTAAATCGAATACGTGATGTTAAAATATGCACAATAGCTAACTCCAAGCTCTAAACGTCAAAACGATTAGTCAAATCGACAGGTTTCAGGTACCACTGCTGTTTGAAAATGAACACCACATTCTCATATCAATTCCTCCTTTAAAACATTGGAGCCAACCTAACAACACCTGACATGCGCGTTTTGATTCTGAACGATTGTGAACAAACGTTTTACGATTAACATATCAAACTCTGAAAAGATTTTCCATGTTTTGAAAATGTATTAGGAATTCGAAGTGTTATTTTTATATACGCGACATTTTAGACATGAAAAATAACATTGAGATATTTGAGCAGCAATGCTGCTTGCGCCGCGCAAAATAAAAATCTTAGGATTATTCCCACACACCAAAATGAAAAATACGAAATATTGTTTCTATGAAGTATGATGAACTTCAATTCATGAATTCATAATGAAATAGGAGTTGTTTTTTCATTGAATTTTCATTCAAAATTTGGATTAAAGTTTAGTATACGGTACATCCTTAGAGAAGCGTGGCGGCGGAGTTTAAGCCCTAATCACTGTACATGCTCTAATAGAAAAAAGTTAAACTTACGAATAGGAGATTTTCATGGTTCGCCCTTTATATGCTTTGTTCCCGCCGTATTGTAACGCCAATTTACTTTCAAAGGCAAGTTTTCTCGCTTCGCTCGCCCGGATCCAAGTCACGGCGAGGCTCGGGCCTTCGGCCCTCGCGTTCACTATCCAATGCATAATTACCGATTCACTTTTATAAGAAAGCACTTTTCAAGAAAGCCTCCAGAATCCCTTTAATATTATTTATTCATATATCTTCTATCTAAAAATTAGTTTACAGCGAAATGTGTCTGTCCGTCTGAAACCATAAGCGCTTAAAGCGTTTGTTTTTTTTTTTTTTTTTGTTTTTTGTTTTTTTTTGTGCTTTTTTTATTTTAGGTCAAAAACAGTTAAAAAAGTGTATTTTGAGCATCTTCTCAATTCTGGGATCCCTACTCTGAGCTGTAAACAAGTTGAATCCTGAGTACAGAAAGAAATGAGCGTTTTGGCAAAAATTGATAAAAGATACGTTCTGATGTTATAATATATTTTTCATGGGCAAATCAGTTGTAGATTTTGGCTCTTATCCCTCATCATGTCTTTCGTGAAGGAATATTCACCCTGTCGCGACATCGGGAACGATAATTTGAATAACTATATTTCCCATTGAACTCTTAGAAGAGGTGCTAAGATAGTGAAGTAACATTTATGTCCAGAAGTAAAACAAGGGGCCATTTCATCATTCACTGAGAGGATCAAGTAAACTGGACAAAACATCTTACTGAGATGGGGGTCATTGACCCAGAAGCTAAGGAACAAAACTAGTTGCTCGTTGTTTAGATTTATGCCGTCCAAATGGTAAATAATACATTAAATATCATTGTTAAAAGTAATATTACTTTCCTTCTTGATTCTCGGTATATCTAATTGTGTAGAAACACTTATGCAGTAGAAAATACTTTACTTGGGACTTAAACTTTTGAATCGATTTTAATCCTTTAATGTGATCTGTAATGTGTAAAATAATGTACATGTATTGTATGTGATTTTTTTGCAGCATGCTGTTGATACTGTCACGAGATGAATATGAACACTACGTCGATAGTTATAGACATCGGCGTTTGCTGAAAATATATTCCCACCCTTAAGAAAGTTATTTTTGACAACTAATGTGTAAAAGAGATAAGGAAATGGAAAAAAAGTCCTAGATTAATAAAGAGAGGCTTACAAGAATCACGTGGGTGGAGTTCACGGTGTAAGATATTTCTTACACCGTGGTGGAATTTGCTTAATGTTCGTGCAATTCTGTCTTGTAATGTCATGGGTCCGTTCACATCGTCGTGGATTCATTCGTCTCTTGAATGGTAACCTAAGCATTTTACTCAGTGCACATCCTTCGCAAAATTTCTCCTAACCCTCGTCCACGTTGATGTTCATCTGTTTCAAGACTTCATTCAGGTGTTATGTTGATGGCAAAATATTTCAAGATAAATTTGCAGCGTTTGTGACGATGTCACCAAATTCACTTGAACGGGTAGCGCCGGCTTCTCGACGCATATGTCCAGTACATACAGAACAATACAGACGTATCTAGACATCATCCTTTTTCCAAGAGACACGATCTTCAATGCTGACACTTCGTTCATCAAGTCTCGGGGGGAAACACTTTCTTGCAGCTGTTTTCACGGAGAATAGTTGAGCATTTGCTTCAGGAGCATACAGAACATTTTTAAGAACAGCATTCGACCAAGCTTTATTCAAACGCACTTGAATATAAACATTTCCCTATCCATGAGCCAGCATATTTACACCTCGTTTCCCGAGCGAGATCTTTGCAGGAACTGCAAATTTCTCATACGAAGTAAATTACTGTTAAAGTTATCCGTGGTAACATGATTTGTGGCGCCACTGCCACATTACCACTTGTTGGCTTCAACAAAACTATAGACTGAGGCACCCTTGACATGCATAAAAAATGAAACACTTGTTTACATGGCTCCTGAAAATGACTCACACTTGTAATTCTCGCCCATCAAAGAAATTAAGGTTTTAGATTAATAGAAATCATTGCTGCACAAATTTAGATCAAGTGAATTTGTGCAGCAATGATGTGTCCAGTGAGAGCGTAGGCTTCCGCGGTCCATGGCAGAGGTGCCGACGTTTCGGTCGCCATTCTGCGACCTTCTTCAGGGCGTAATGAAGTTGGCAATTAAATAATGGTGTGTCCAGATTTACTGCACTGCCCAAGACCGAGTAGGAATGAATCAATGGTGGGGTGAAGGTCAATTGAATTACTGTCTAAGAACTAATAAATAATAATGTTATTACACTGATGAAACAATGGTGGACAGGGTACAAAGAAATCACTTTCAATCTCCTGTGAATCTATCACCATCACCATCATCAGTCTGTCACTATCATTAAACACAATCACTATTTTTATCTGAATGGGATTCAGTAGTTTTAGAAAATTAACATCAATTCAATTTATAATTTTTATAATATTTTTTTCTTGTCTGTTCGTTCATTTTATTTTATTTCATTTTATTACAATACACTTTCATAATTTTCGTATTTGTTTAAAAGAACAATAATACATTATTATTTACAAACATTAAAACTATAATTATATACACTTTTATTCAATAAGTGCAATTTATTCCCCCAGAGAATGAGCAACTGAGTTCATGAAGAGAGAGGCCTTTCATTATCAATTACTGAAATTTAAATAACACATTCTTTGAAAATTATGTCACTTTTCACTGAGGCAAAAAAAATTGAGATTTGCTGCAGGCTTGGGACCTGAAACAAAATAATTTTCAAGATCAAATAATGAAAATTTATTTATCAATATCAAATGACCCACAAAACAGGAGAAAATTAATTCTAAAATTCACTTTCTTTCACAATGTGTAATATAAAAACAATATGATCATACAACATCTCGCTGATTTTGTAAGAACAGCAATCTCTATTTGATTTACACCAGAACACCATTGTAACTGGATAAATTAAATGGAAAAGAAGGGAAACAGCAGGCAACAAAGCAAAAACAAGGAGTCAGAAAAAGAACACAATTACAGTAATACCAACAACTTAGTGCATCCAAATTGAGTCTTAATTGAAAGTTAGGAAGACCTAAAGTGAGGAGAATGAATTAAATGAAGGAAAGGGGAATGAAAAGCTTAGGCGTTTGATGAAGACAAGGCAAAGCTAGGTAAAGAGATGTAAAATCTTATTAGTGATAATCAACTAGTGGTGCTGCAGAATGGCTAGACTTTCTGTAATTAGTTTTCTGTTTCCTTTGATCTCAGCTAGCTATTCGAACTTGCCACACACTCTTGCCTGCTACCATCTATCGCTGCCAAAAGTACATTTTTTTTTTTTTTTTATTCATCTTAATTTTTAGATTTTCTAGTAGTACAACAGAATTGTTATTTTAAGAATATTAAAGAACAGTAAAACCTTCCCCTAAATGGCAATTTTCTTTTAAAAATTTCAAGCTGTTTTTAAGAAAATGGCGCTTATGTGCAACAGTAAATTCGATATGTGAAGCACTTTTTTGCAGATAATTTTTGAGTTTTTGAAAAACTTAATTTGACATCATTTGAAGCATTTTAATTCACAAACACAACAGTGTTTACATATTGCTAGAAATGTGCATATTTACGGATCTTTAAGGAATAGAGAGATCTTAAAAAAAACATTCATGTAATTTTTTAAATACAAAACGATTCCTCGAAATGAACTTTACGTTATATTAAAGAGTGCAATAAGCACTATCCTTTCAAAAAGTTTGAAGAAAAAACTTCGAAGCAGTTTTTGAGAAAGTGGCGTTTGAGCATTTCTGAAAATGCAAAATTTGGAGCTAGTTTCCACAGAAAACCATTGAGTTTTCGAAAAGCTTTATACGACAATATTTAAAGCACTTTTACTCATAAACATAATAATGTGAACAAATTGTCACTATTGTAAATATTGACGACGTCAGAGACAAGTCAAAAAAATATTTTTTTATAATTTTTGAAAATCAAAAGAATAGATCAATATGGTATTTAAGTCATCTTATAGAGTGCATACAACACAATCCCTACAAAAAGTTTGAAGAAAAAAATTTGGAGCTGTTTTTGAGAAAATCTTATTTTTTTTTTATTTGCACATCTTGCAAACACTATTACTTGAAAACTACTAAAATTTTGAGAAAAATATACTTGACATTAATAAAATAACTGATTATGGAAAACCAATTTCATTTCAAGGAAAAATCTCTATCTTCAATTTTGTAGATGTAGGAAGACGCCGAAAAATTCAGTTTTGCAATTGCAAAAATTCAGAGTTATCTGTGAAAATAGGACATTGCCACTGTATGTATGAAACGTAACGAACATTGCCACCGTACGTATGTGGGAAAGTACAAAAGAATCCATAGGATTCGAATTATAGAACATAACATTGGAATTAATCTTTAAGCAATGCTCTATTCATAACATTCTAAAATTACTGGTACGTACTAGAATTCATTGTTCTTTACTTTTCATATTACTGAAATTTTCTTCCACTTGCTAAGCAATTCAAGATTTTTTGAGAGTACCATGCACCACTGCTGTAGGTCCTTGCTTGTATCTGTAGAGAACAGGCACCTTCAATAAAAAGAAATGAATGAATTATTTTTTTTAATTTTATTCAAGGTTTCATTTTTATATGTTTAAGATCAAATACTTTACTCAAGCAAAGTCAAAAAAATTTTGAGAAAACAAAAATTTCAAAATGTGTAAACAAATCAAAAAGAAGTAATTTAATATTTTATGTTTATGTTTAGTTCTTTGCTACTACCATACTTTTTTATCCCTTACTTCACTGTTTGCTTCTCTGAATGTAGCATTTCACTCATTTGATTGTTTTCACCTCTCTTCAAAATCATTTCCAAAAGGAATGACTTGGGTCTTGTGCAAATAGATTTGTCCAGGGCTTCCACTTTTGCAGATACACAGTGTCTTAAGTCCCACACTTTCAATGGAGGCTATAAAAATAAAAAAATGGGCTGAATAATCATTGTATCTAAATTATGCATTGAGATGAATTAATTTCTTCAAAAGCCTTGAGAGTTGTAACTAGTCAACAAGCATAATCATTTTTCATCAATCTCAGATAACCTTTATCTATATCTTTTCAATTTTAAAAACAAAACTTTCTTAAGAAACTAGGTGGTGTTTAAACACCACATACTTTCTTGCATTATTTGGAACTTTTGCAATTTTTGAAAATTCAGAGTTTAATGAAAATGAGACATGGGCTTTTTTTAAGCATCCTTTTCTCTATTCTTGGGGGAGGGAGGGCAAATTACAGAAATAATCTGTTTTTGATAAATTTTAAAAAAAGCATTAACTTCAAGCAGAAATTACATGATAATTACGTTTTTTTTACAAAAATGTACATGACCTTTTTTCATCATTTGATTTTTCAGAATCAAGGACCCAAAAAGACAAATTCTGACTACACAACATGCTAAAGGAAGTAATGTACTACACATAGCAATAAGATTCAACCATATTTTCATTACCAAGGCCTGGCAATAATAATTTTTCGGATAAAAAATCTCCGATTTCCAGTGTATTATTTCAATACTTTTTCACCTTTGTAAGAAGATAAAGTATTGTAATCGTGGGCTGGAAATAGGCGATTTTTCATCAGGAAAACTAGAAAAAGTTTGATTCCAAAGAACCTTTTCAGTTAATTTAAGAAATATGATCAAGAAAAAGAAAAATAATATTTTTAAGAGCATCATTACACAATTTACTTATTTTCAAAATATTATGATGCCTGCACTAGTCACTCACAAAAATAGTCAGAATATTTATACACCTCTTTTGGTCCATTCTGTGTTTTTATACACTATCTCATGAATCATTTTACCATATTTTCTTTGTCAGAAGGATAATTCCAGCATTTGAGGATGCAAGCTTCCAAGAAACACCATCTTCGTTCCCAAGTGTGATATTCTCCAAAGTCTTCTCTAACTGTCAAGAATCCTGATATCTCAACTTTTGATTCAACATCCCAGTTCAGTGTCATTTGCATTTGTCCGTATGGAAACTACAATCATTAAGAAGAATTATTTTATATATTATAAAATGTAAATGGTCATTATTTACATTGTTGAAATATTACTTACTTCCTGTGAAATATATGAAGAGTTCAAATTGTCCAGTTCTATAACGAATGAATTTTTCAGAACAAAGTCAGGTGTTTTAAAAATAGCCTGCCTAGTAAAGATTGGAGAGTCCATTAATAAATGAGAAGAATTTAACCTTCGAGATCGTGAAGACATGTTAGGCAGTAACTGAAATAAAGAATTTTGATACGTAGTACAATCTTATTGAATTTTAGATTTCATTTTTAGTGAATTTATATTAAGTTTGGTCTAACAGTCTTACACAATGTTAAAATTTCCTTAGAATCCTACATTAAAAAAACATTCTGTAAAATTTGACACAGGTTTATTAAAATATGACTGTTTATTCACATTTTCTTGATTATTCAATACCTTGGTCTCCTTCCAAGAGCATTAAATATTCTGTGAATGACTTGTAAAAACATGTTACTCTATATGTAGGTATATCATTATATAGGAGAAGTCAAATACATTCCAGAGAGCTGAAGTAATTGCATGTGTATGTGTCTATTCAAGTCAAGATACAGCAATGAAAATATTTAGATTTTTTAATGTAACATCCTTTGTGAACTTTACCAGTGCATAAGATTGTCAATAAGAAAATTTGGACCAAACGTAATACATATCATTCTTAAGATACAGTGTTATGTACTTACTTTCTTTAAATACTGTTTTGGCACACTGTTTACTTTTTTGAGATGTAAACTAAACAGCTGGATATTAATTTTGAAGTTATTAAGTAGATTATTAAAAGTAAATGTATTCTGAAATTTCACAGTTTGGTCCTTCTTCAGTAACTTTGCTTCAGTTGCCATGACTTTATCCTCGGAAGATAGTAAGCACAAAACCCACACAAATGACTCTTCTGAAAAGTAAAAAGAAAGATAACAAAAGGAAAAAAATGGAAATACTTTATTTTCATTTTTGACCTTTGTATGCTATTTAGATAGGTTTTTTTACAAAGATAAATCAATTTTAGTCTTGTTTTTAATCATAAGTTTGCAAGTGTTTCAAGAAAATCTGGAGTTTGGAATTATTCCTCATATTTTACTGTCCGTCTTCATAATAATTACATAATGTTGACATTTTTCAGAATGGAGGGAACATAATTCTCCTAAATTTCATTTGCTGGAAAAGTACCACAAGAAATCTTAAAAGAATAATGACGCAGAAAATATTGTCAAATGATTAGGAAATTGACTAAGCTTGTAGGAAAAAATGTAGCAAAGGAAATATAGGTCTATTAATTACTCGCAAGTGGCAAACAAGTGTTGGTAGTCCCTCAACATTTTGCAGGCATTTGATGTATATGTAATTTCTTGCACCCAGAAACTGAAAAGTCAGCATATCAGTACATATTTCAATAACAATTATATGCAAAATATGAATCATTGTGCCTTCAATAACTAATATTTACTGTCATTAAGTTTTCTGAAAAAATATCTTTGGAATTACTAACAGAATCATTTAGTAATTCCATTTATCAGACCTGTAATTATTATTCACAAGTCTCTAATTATTGTTTCTCAATGGTTCTGTTTATCAAAGCTATGATTTAGTTGAGAAATATTACCATTATGTCCTTGAGGGTATAGTGGTTGACTGAAAGAAAAGAATAAGTCAGATATTGTCACAGTTCCTTTCTCTGCTTTTAAGAGACATCCGTTTCTGATGTCTGTTCTCAACAGATCAATTTTCTTCCTCGTAGCAGCATATTTATGCACTGAAAGAGAGTTACACATGTAAAGTACTATTTATGCAACATGTATTTTCAATAACAACAATAATAATAATAATAATAATAATAATAATAATAACAACCATAATAATAATCATAATCATGATAATCATAATAATCATAATAATCATAATAATAATAATAATCATAATAATAATAATAATTATTATTATTGTTGTTGTTATTGTTATTGTTGTTATTGTTGTTGTTGTTGTTGTTATTATTATTATTATTATTATTATTATTATTATTATTATTATTATTATTATTATTATTATTATTTCAACTCTTCATGCAACTTACAAGAAAGTAGAAGTAGTTTCTCACACTCTACCCGTTGAGGAGATATTCTGGAGAGTTCTGTTGAGCAACAATAAGACAGTGCTTTTGTTACTTGCTGGAGGATATTCTTTTGTGAAGATACCTGAAACAAATATTAATATTTTCATTTTAGATTAAATTTGAAAGAACTTATTTTGTAATTAAAATTTAAACATTGTTTTACTTACTTCATCTTGCAAAGTTTCAACATACTTCAATATTCTTTCCCTCTCAGATTGTTTTAATTCCTGTACATAAAAAGTAATCGATGGAACAGGTGGTCTTCCTTTCTGGAAATTTTAGAGAATTCATATCAAAGGCATTTGAACGATCACCTGTTTAAAAGTTTTATGAAATTTCCCAATTCTTACTCGTCTTTCCTGAGTTATTGCACGGTATCCACAGAGAGTATGGAATGGATATTCAGTGCCATTTGCTGTTCTACATTCATCAAATACAGATTTCTTTTCAATAATATTATCATTTATTTCATTTTCATCATCATCATCACAACTATTTAGAAGTGCACTACCAAGTGCTTTGTGAAGAAATGAATTCATAACTCTCACCGTTTCTATATCTATCTGCGAGGAGAAAAAAAAATTAACATTATGTTTTGATAAACATTGAGAAAAGGTATAGCATCTCAGGTGATATACACAATGACATACAAAATATACTAATAATTTTTAATGCTCACTTTTGTGAAGACAATTTCTTTTGCTGCTTCTCGTTCAGTCATAAATTCTGATTTAGTACATGTTACCTTCTTCACTGTATAACTATTATGTTCTGTCTCTGAAAAATTCAATAAGAACCAACATATATCCACAACATTTTATTATTCAAAAGTGCAAAGAAAATTCCTGAAGATTATCTTTAAATTAATTTCTGATTCCTTAAAAAGTAAAAACTAATAAAAGTACTACAGACAGATGTCAGTTTTTGTTGTTGTTTATGTTTTTTTTTAATCTAAATACATTATTAGTTTAAAAAAATTATAGCAAGAAAAGTTTAGAAAATTCATTTTCAGAATGTCAAACACAATGATTTTAAAAGTTTGAACCATCATTGCTCTGTTCGTACTTCAAGGGAGCTGTCAAAATTAGTTTTCTTTTTTTTACAGGACAGTTCACAACCACTGCATCTCTGAGACACTGAAAAGGATAAATAAAAATAAATGAAACAAAAGTGAGATCACAGCATCGGCATCTTTCCAGGAACTGTTAAAAGAAGCAGTTACTATCAAGAACTTTTAACAACCTTTTCACCTTATCATTACATCAGACACTATAGCATGACATCATAGCATATATGTACGATAATACTACAACTTGATAAATACTGCCACAATACTACAATTTAGAATTAGTACTCACTATTTTTATTATGAAATCTCTGCAGACTTCTGTTGTAACTTCTATTCCTCAAACGCTGAAAGAAAGTTCAATATTATATCATGTTCTCGAATATTACTTGCCTCATAGATGAGAAATAATTAAATGAAGGAATATAAATGGAAGTTTATGGCAAAAGAAACACAAGGCAAATAAATTTTCACACTCGCAAATAATTCCGATAATTGGAAAAAAGAAAAGAAAAGAAACAAAAAAAATAAAATGCTGATGTAGAAGTATAACAGATATTACCCAACGCAACTATCACGAAATCGTAGATCTCAAAAACCCAAACGTATTTTACCTCAGAAGCCTTCTGCTCATTTCCACGTGCAACCTAAACTGCGACAAGATATACGCGACGGCAGTTGCAAATTCCTAGTTCTGACTAGTCTCACCTGCGAGTACACAACCAATACGTAACGAAATACCTGCGTGAAAGGGTCCATCTCCAGAAACAATGCGCAACTTGCCCCAAGGTTCTAGCGCGTGTCAATAAATTCGAGGTGATTCACGTTTCCTATCTCTTGAGTTGGGGGGGTCGTTTCGCGACATTCAATGCATTTCTTGAAGTTATCTGGACACGTCATCGGCGGGACAGCTGCCGACAGCTGGAAATGAATTGCAACATAAGCAACATAAAATGCAGAATAACAAAAGGAGAAATTTCTTTGCTTTTCTTAAATTCTTATTGTTAATTTTGTTCGCACGGCGACCGAAAAATAAGTGAAATAAATTTCTATATGGCACGAAATACGCAAGCAAGTGGAACTAATATGAATACGAGATAAAAATGCATTGAATAATCATAATTTCAAAAATTTGAGACTTAAAAAAAAAGTATATCTCAGCAAGTTTATTTTTCCGTTTAAAGCTTACGACTCGATCGGGCCTGCTAATGAAACTTCTCAGTGTGGCCAAGCCCACGGCCGCAAGTTCGTAAATGGCGCCAATCTCGTTTTCTTACATCTCTTTCCACGCACCAGTACATCTACTTCCCAGTACCAGAGTTACATCATTGGTTACGGTTGGTAAATACAACGATATTGTTATTATATTTTACAAATTTTGTTTCGATTGGTAAAGATCCCTTTAACTTACATTTGCCAATGGTTTTTAATATGGATATTTTCCTCTCAGGTGACACATAATTTATCCCGTCTATTGATATTGATACATTTAAAATTACAGATACAAAATATTAATAAAAAACAAAACTTTCATTTGCATGCATTTTAATGACATTTAGTACAGGGCCCAGAAAAGTGTGGCTTCGTCCGGTTTATAGCTCGAAAGAAATAAGTACAGTAATAAATGTATTTCAATTAAGTAACAAATGAGAAGCAACAGATCAAAGTATATTAACTCCACAATTAATTTCAGTTTAGTTTGAAAGGATATCTTAACATGTGTTAACTTTATGAATGAACATCAAAGATATACGAAATGTCGCTTCTGACTGAAGATACAAATTCTTGTGATATGACACTTCATCACGCATTTTACTTTGCATTGGAGCTGTTGCCCATCAAAACATCAATAGTTTAGTATGAAGAATAAAACGTTTATTTATTTATATTTTAGACCGCGAATTGGTCAAGTATGGACATCAACGCGAATTGGACGCGAACATCAATTGTACCTACCGCGAGGCTCAGCTATATTTTTCCTGGAAGTAGAACGTGCGCGACTTTATTGGTGGGTGAGCATTTTGGATTAGATATCGAAATGATAATGTTGATGAAATGGACAATCACAAACATACAAAGACACACACACACACACACACACAAGAACAACCATGTTCGAGTCGGGACTCAAACCTGCTGGTGACTTTAGTTGAAGACCGCTATGGCACTACTGCCTTAGCGGTCTCGGCTACCCGGGTAGGCGAATAAAACGTATTAATATTACTTAATTTATTTACAGTATATCTATATTTCAGCAGCATAGATAAGGCCTACGTTTCGCAATGTCACACCAACTACTCTTAACAAAGGAAGCGTTGAAAGAAATAGATTTTCAAAGAGAGGTGGAAAATTGGTTCACTTTAATAATGAATATTAATACTTGTTGAAGAAACTTAAAACCAGCAATACTTTTGGGATATATAAAGTTTATTAAGTTAAACGTACATAACTCTAAAACGGCTGGCATTAGGGCTTTTGTGGCTCAGGGTATCAACTGAGGTCACTCTAGTGGCTATGAGGGGACTGTCCGCTGAGGGGTCGAATCCCGATTTTCGATACTAGCTTGTAGATAGCCAAGACGAATTCAGCCGTTGTCTAAAGGACAATTTTAGCGGCCAAAAGCTCTGATTTCTTTCTCTCGTGGTTTCTTCGATCAACACCAGCGAATGCCGGAGCAGTTCCTAACAAATGCCATGGACCGCGCGAGAACTTTCCTCCCTCTGTCTTGACCTATCCCCACCCTTACATATACTTCCTCTCGCACTACACTACCACACTCGCCGGGAGATCGGTCGGGAGCTTAGATCTTGTTCGATTCATTGTTAGTGATTCCGGACGCGTCAACTGCTAATGTCACTAGTCCCTCAAGTTTAGAGCATGATTTCTCTTCGGGAGGTGGCGGTGATCCGGCGCTGACCTACATGTCCTACGTTTCCCCAACCAGGTATGTATGTATATGTGTGTGTGTGTATATATGTATATATATATATATATATATATATATATATATATATATATATATATATATATATATATATATATATTTAAACAAAGGCCTAAGTTTACTGTCACAGCCATACATAATCTGAATTTGAAAACAAATGGACCCGGTGACCTATGAGGGCAATTAAAATGCAATGTTTCGATGAAATATGCAACTACTACCATTCACCCTACTATATTATACTAATACTATACTAATAGAAAAAAAAAAAAAAAACTGGCCAAAACCTGCCTCATTTTCCTCAACATTTCAAGATTTGAACATACAATGTACTAACACTGTTAAATTATATGTAGTTGCTACCATAATCGATATCATGCACTATAATAATATTATAATAAACAGTAGAAGTAAAAAGACAATAACACGTAAATTTTACTTCTACTTTAACCATGAAACTGTACAAATATTGAAATATTAAATTATTTACTACTAAAAATAATTATGTACTGTATAATATCCTAATTTATCTGTAACACATATTGTGGTATAATTTCTAGGACAATAACCCCATCTCGATCAGGTTTATTCTTCAGTTTCTCTGGTTCCTTGAGCAAATGCTGAGTCGGCCCCTTGTTTCTCTTCTTGACCGTTATGTAACTTCGCTCTCCCCAACCCAGACATCATATTGACTAGTCATACAAGATAGTAATTGTGTGTAACTCAATAAATATTTATTATTATTATTATTATTATTATTATTATTATTATTATTATTATTTCCAAATCCCTCACGATTATTGTACGTTGGTCTTATTACAGACACACCCAGAGTATATATATACCAGTCTTTAAGAAGATCGAAAACACACCAGACACATCAAGACACAAAACACACGTCTTAACAAAGCTTCGACAAGGTTGAACCCTCATAGTCTTGAGAGTTGGGGCTTAAAGGGTTAAGTAATACCGTGTTTTGCAATTAGAAGTGTGCAGTATGGTATTTCTCTTATATTACTGTAAATGTTAACTTTTTTTATTAAAAATTTGAAGCCAATTGTCAGTCAATTGGATGCTGCTTTTATGCAAGGAAAATTCCGCCAGAAAGTATTTGTTAGATGAGGAAGGATATGTTATAAGAATGAATTCTTTGAACTTATGGGAGAGACATTCTGTAAACACAATCAAAGGCACACATATTTAAAAAATAGATAAAATTTATTAGTAAAATGGATAAAAAGTTAAAAATTCATATAAACTATATCTTACAAACATGGTACATTTCTACAGTTTTCACTCTATTTACATATCAAATATTTCTACAAACAAGTTTAATAATTTCTTCTATTTTGTAAATTCTTTAATAAAATATTTCAGAATGTTAACAGGGAAACAGAACTTTCTCTGACATGCAAGCTTATATCAATATCACAATATACAAGAGCATATATTAAAGCAACTTATTTACAAGGAAAATCTTATTCGTTGTCTGACTGCATTATGCAGGGAAGGTTTAAAAGCATGTCTTTAGTAAGAATACACATTCTTACAATTTGTTTTAATTTTCTCTACCTCTCTATGGCACAATACTAAGAGTATCTTACTTTTAAAGAAAACAACTGCATGGTTTTCATAAAATATTGTCTCCTCATAAGAAAAGGGAGAGAACACAAATTATGACTAGGAACTAATAATAATTAAAAGCATCCAAAATACTCTTTGCAAAAGACAGGCAATATAAAATGTCTGCCTCATGGATGCTCTATATTGCAAGAGACAACAAAAAGGTAACACTCCAGTCTTTGTCAATGAAAAATTAATGCCTTAAAACTGTTATGTCTTTTGAGCATTATGAATTTTGTGCAATTCATTTACGATGCACGTAATTGCACTGGCCCTATTGAGGAAGTACTTTTTTTGGACCAGTTCTGGAAGCGAGGTGGAGAAAGGACTTGCTTGAGAAACATTGTTCTTCTTTCCTTTAGGCTTGACATATTTGGTTTGCTACCAATCTGATTAACATCACAATTTTGAGCTAATGAACTAGATCGACTGGAATCAGACCGATTATTCTGAGATTTCAAAAAATTATTCCATTGATGTATCCTATGAATAACTGCAGGTGTTTCATTTGAATTACTGACAGGTACAAGAGCTTCTGTTGATCCTGCAAATGTCTGTGAATTTGATTCGTTATCCATAGTCTCAGGACTGGATTCAAATCCAAAGTTAACTTTACCTTTTTTAGTCTTTGAATTATCACTTTGTTTTGTTTCAAATTTTTCCTGAAGAGATAAAAATTTTCTATGTGCTTTACTGTCTGACTTTTTTATGCCAAAATTGTTTTTGAATGCAAGAGGCATTGTATCAGCAAACATATTTTCTGTTACATCGTTATTACAAGAAAAGCCTACACTCATTTCAAATGAAGTTGAATCACTACTATGATCGAGCTTATTTCCTGGACTACCTACCAGAACAGAATCTGATGGTTTAAGTTTTGAGAGAAAAAGAACTTCTTCAGGAGAAAGGTGAGAAAATGACCCCCCTGAATAAGCATTTTCATAAGAAGCATGATGGCCCATGTTATTTTCACACAGAGAACCGTTTTGCTCATTCAAAACATTCAATGAAGGATTTCCACACGCACCCCACAGTACTTCTGAAGAATTGTATAAATTACAAATAGAATTTCCTCGTATTTCATCAATTGTGGCCACCAAAGTACTAGCAGATCCATGCTTGTGCCAATATCTAACAGAGTCACTTGTATCAGTACTAGTCTCTTCTATTTCTTCCATAATAGTATCCAGGGTTGTAAGAGGAAATAAGGTGCCATGTTGATCAATTAAATATGGTCGAGCCATATACAGATTTGGGTCTATTTCTGGTTCAGCAGTAAATTCAGCTAAGGGGCGATCACAAGCAGCAAGATCGTCAGCAAGGGTGTCCAAATAATCATCTTGACGAGAGCGGGTGGTGCGAGGTCTTCGACTGGGCAGAGGTGGAGGAGTAGAGCCACGCTCACCACTGGCAGCACTCTGTTCAGATGATGCTGACGTGATTGTGGTCACAGTACTAGTCAGTGTGTCTCTCCTTCGATCGCGCACAACACTATCATCATGCAACCATGTTTCAATGTCTGAATAGCCACGCCATGATCGCAACCCCCAAGCTTCACGAGCAATGTTTACAGCACAAATATTTTCATAATCATGAGCAGATAGTACTTCACTTGGTGCAGAGAGAACTTCACTGACAGCCTCTTCATTTGCAACTAAACGCAAGTCTGTGGTCTTTAAACCTTGAGTTGTAGGTCCTTTCATTAGATCACACTTAAATTCACTATCACTGAAAGTACTTTCTTTTCCATCTACGGCATCTAAATTAACTACTACATGTTTGTTTTCAGTATTAATAATATTTTTAGCATCTTCTTCTAACTCAAGACACAAATCAGCAGAAGAGAGTATACCTCGGCGTTTCTGCTTTCGTATCTCATCACTACAGTCAACATCCTTTGCACATGGCAGAGTAATATCAGAATCCATTCCAGGCAGGACCATTTCAAGATCCAACTCCAATTCTGACTCAAGAGAACATATTCCTCTTCGTTTATGTCTTTCATCACAATCTAACATTATATCTTTATGACTTATTATGCTTATTTCTTTTGAATCTTCAAGTTCTAATTCCAACGCTTCTGAGGAACATATCCCCCTTCGCTTCTGCTTTCGAATATCATCACTGTTGGGAAGTGTAGAAGAGTTTTCACTATTTACATTAAAATCTTCTTTAACACTTGGTATTTCTATATCGGTTTTTACACTTTCACTGGGAGTAGTAGTTGGGCAAGACACCCAATGATTCAATAGAAGTTTCTTGTCAGTGCATGAATCATCAACATTAGTTGAATCTTCATGGGTGGCATTGTTAAGTCTGAAAATTCACAAAAACAAACACATTTAATGTTGTTTAAATATCATTGTAAATGATGCTTTCATATCTGATATTTACTAATTAACTATCACAACTCCTGTATACCTTTGTGGTGCATCCCCATGATCCAATGTTCCACGTCCTTTAAGGGATCGGTAGCCAGGATCTTCCCCTGGCAAAACTGTGGTACAAGTTTCACCTACAGAAGATACTCCTACTTGCTGTCGGCAAAGAGCCACTGGCACAATAGGATGAAAGTATCGATAATAAAGAAGCATACTGGCCAAACCTGAAAATTCAAACATGCAACATACTTTGATAACATATTTTTTTTTTCCTAAATATAACTATTTAGAATTAGAAGTTTCAGTTGTAAATATTTCATGATATTTAGTTATTCATTTTTTTCACAAATCCTTGTAATAACTTACAGAATTGACAATGTGAAAAAAGCTCGTTGATATTAAGCATCACACACACACACCAAACAACCACAAAATTTCATGAATACAAAATCCTACATTGCATCTAATGTAATTTGATTAATATTTTATATTTTTTCTTTCTTTAACTACTAAATTTACACGACAAAGATGACAAAAAGCTCTGAACTTATCTTAGTTTGTCTGAAGTTGTTAACAATTCCATCTTACAGGTTAAAACTATTATTCCATACCATATCACTTCATTAGTAATGTTGATTATCAATCATGAGGAATGTGATATGCAATAAATGTTCAAACAAACAAAGATTCTAAACAAGATTTATTGAAATTTAAAGTGAATATGGAAAACGAGAAAGGTATG
Organism: Gryllus longicercus; assembly: GCA_038098605.1. Classification (NCBI taxonomy): domain Eukaryota; kingdom Metazoa; phylum Arthropoda; class Insecta; order Orthoptera; family Gryllidae; genus Gryllus; species Gryllus longicercus. The sequence goes on along the minus strand of JAZDUA010000406.1, from coordinate 1,385,150 downwards.
GGAAAAAGACATAAAGATGATTCAATGGACTTGGATGTATAAAATTTAACTTACAAGATGTCACAAGTGTGTAATTATTAAACACATTTTCAAGAGGCAAAGGAGCATAAAACAACATTTGAAGGGGTGTACAATATAATCACCAATAATCCTTCTCATCAAAGGTATTAATTATTCTTTATTATAAAAATTCTTGTGTGAGAAAAAGTTCTGTCTTGAAAAACGTCCAAAAATAACTGTTTTATGTTAAAATGGTATTTAATACAGCCTGTTCAGCCTAAATTTTCAATATTTATCACATACATGTAGTGACTTGCGAGTAAGGTTCAATGTAATGTAAATCATTGTATTTCTTACTAATTCCAAAGATGAGTAGTCATGCACCACATAAATATATTACCCTTCATTGAATACTTTCAACAACAACAAAATGAAACAGCAGTAACAATATAAGTGATTGCTAGGCATTTCAAATTAAAACAAACAACATGCAAGATATACCTCTTTCACCAATTGAGAGTATTTACACTAGTTGATCAATATCGGTGATACAAGGACAAAAACCATCATACAGTAATAATTAGGAACAATCTTCATAGCAATCCAACTCCGCATTATGATAGTAAATTGATGAGAGGGAAAGTGGGTAACTGTTAGTTTTAATTTTTGCTAGTGCAGGTTTCTGTAATAAATGTTGTAAATGACAATGCCATTTTATACCATAGCAATTATCTATTAATATGTGAATAAAACTAAATGTTTCATATCTTCTGAAATATTTGATCCTTATACAGTAATCGATTAATCTGTCCATCTTCCCAGCACTCATAGTTAAACCCCTTCTGATCCACCAACTGAGACAAATGATGTGTTGTTCAAAGTGTCTCGGTCTCCTGATGGGTAAGTAATCATTTTTTTGAAGATCAATCCCCAATATTCTAAGAAATTTCTCTAAAAAAGTGAAGCCTTTTTAAGCAACGAAAATCCGTGGCACATTTAGAGGTAATCAATAGTTCATTCAATTCGTACGATAAATCAATAGGTGCATTTCCTAATCAATTCCCTCTTGAATATTCTGAAAGGTGTTGTTGGTTTAATGCACATTCAAACACATTAGCGAAATACAGTGAATGTAATAAACTATACTCTCTTTCCGACATTTATATGAGTAGTTATGACTTAATTTATCGACCACAATAAAACCTTACTTTGCGATAAAACAAAAGATTAAACAACTATTTTAATGGATACATTTTCAGTACCTTCCTATGCTAGATAATGGATGAGTCTGGTAAGTGCATTATGTTAAAAATTTATTTTTAATTTGAACTTACAAAGCACAAATAAAACTTATATCATACGCATGTAACAAAAAGGGGTGTGTAACCAAAAAAGGTTGAGATATTCTGTTATATCTGATTACCTGGTAGTTATATAAAACTACAAAGCCATAACAGCAAAACCGAGTGAAACTTAGTGGACCTTTTTTTGTCTATTTAATTGCTAATTAATTACCAAGGAATTTATTTAATTGCACTTTATTAAAAAAGAAACACAGTGTTTTTCTAACTTGATATCAAGGTAGCAAACTATTTGTGGTTTTTACTTCCTTAAATAACTAAAACTACCACAAATTTTTTTGCCACTTAATTGCTAATTACCAATAAATTAACTCAATAAAATAGTGCTTTTACAACTTTATCAACAGGGCAGCAAAATATGTAGTTTTTGTTGATTACAGAATTAAAAACCACAAATGTTTTGCTACCTTGATATCAAGCTGGAAAAACCCTGCGTTTTTTTAATAAATGGCAATTAACTAATTTTATGGTAATTAATTAGCAATTAAATAGCCAAAAAATGGCCACGGTTTCACTCGGTTTTGCTGTTAATGGCGTTGTAGTTTTATATAACTTTACCTGGTGTTGTGTGTGAATTTCTTTATGGCTCTGCATGACAACAATGCAGCCTAGATACATTGCAAGTTGCACCATTTACACTAAGAAAACCGTTGCGAATGGCAAAAATTGAAATAACAATTCTCAACCCTGAACACTACACACGCAGAAGCGCACAAGCACACACAAATGCACAGAGGTTCCAGCACCTGACTCCACATCCCATTACTCAGAGCTTTATACATTAAGATTCATTTAGCATTCAAATGATTCTGGTTCTGAGATTTTCTACATTACCTAACACAGTGCCTCCAAGAATAGTTCCAGCACCTGCTTGTGCAAGAACAGGGCGTGTGTAGCCAGCCAATGTAATGAACAATCCCAGACAACCCAAGTTCTGGGCAATAGTGATGCAGTAGAATATAAGTGCCTTCTTTCGCGATGGTCCATTTTTGAGGTTAAAGAAGCAGAAGCAGTAAATGACACCCACTACACAATTGTAAATTCGTTCTTCCCAGACTGATGTACAGAAGTCTGTCTTTTGTAGAAGTATCCAGGTAGTCATTGCAATCCAATGGATACCTGAATGAGAGAAGAGAACAAAAAATAAATTTATTAATTTCTGCAATTGGGTAGTATTCACCAAGACTTAAATGACAAAATATACATAAGGTCAACCACTAATATTGACTCAACCTAAAGATAGACTTTTCCAGAAAATTATATCAAGAAGAAAACTATTAAAAAATTAT
>JAZDUA010000325.1:162500-367500 GCA_038098605.1 Gryllus longicercus | reverse complement strand
AACTTTTGTCTTCTTAAGATGAACCTTCTTAAGAGCGAGAAAGTAAAAATGAAGGACACACACAATATGTAGGAGGATACACACAATCTCAGTTCTGTGGATGAGCGCGTCTTTCGATTATTTTAAAAGATTAATAGCCTACATCTCACCGTCTGTATTAATTTGCTTCATGTATTCAGGAGTTAAATCAGATACGTGATAAATTTCTTTCCCGACTTATACTGTTATAATCAGATAAGAGAAAAATCAATTAACTTCATGCCCTATGACTTTTCTGGCAGATCCAGTTTCAACACGAAGATTCGATTGAAGCTCGCGTTCTTGGAAGCGCTATATAATATTGATGTGCCCTCTTACCTCCAATCTTCCCGTGAACGAAAAGGTCCGCCTTCAAATTCGGTTATCCCCATATCCATTAACCATCTCCATTGTTTCATTACGTTGCTCTAGAAGCTGTTATATTTTCTTCGGTTAGGATTCTTTCAGGCTACGTGATAATATAAAAAAATATTTGCTTGGACGTGTCGAACTTAATGAGTTACTATGAATTATTGCATTTAATTATATTTTATTTTTATCATTAATAAGGTCGCCGGTGAGGTAGATACCGGCTAACAATTAAACAAAAGGTGTTGTCAGGTTCAAAATATATTTAACCTTAGAACATTTTGATCGCGCAGTCCGATAATGGTGATCGCTAGGCGATCGAAAAGATCTTCAGGTTAAATATATTTTGATACCTGGCGACAACTTTTGTTTAATTATTTTTCATCTCTTAAACGGAGTTGTCCTTTGGAAATAATGAAATATGAAATATTCTTATTGTTGTGACAGTTATTTTAATGACAAGGTACTAAGCCTCTTTTCAGTTTCATTTAGTGAAGCATTATGCACTGAAAACTGGTGAATCGAAATGTATTCCATGCAATGGTTTTGCTTTAGAACATATTATAGTGGCGATGTGCATATGATTTTCAGATTGTAATTCCTTGGAAGAAGGATTTTTGTGGAGCCCACGTGATGAGGTTTGCCATCGCAACTGGCAACACTGTCGCTGCAGCACATGGCGTGGTAACCGGTGTTGAAGACCCTCGCTGGGGCGTACAATATGTAAACACCTCTTACATTTCCCTAACATGCTTGGGTAAAATCTTAAGTGTTCGATCTCATCACCTACTTTCCTGTCTCTGAAGGAATAAAACATCTTACTAAAAGAAATAACGACAGCCGTGCTGATAGGGTGGGAGGAAAGGTGCAGGGTTGTCCCTTCCAAATTCTTTTGAATGGGCTCTCATAGCTTCACGTAACAAAATATTATATTTTTGTAATCATGGTCAATCCCGGAATTTCCTCTTAATCTGACAATCTGAAGAATTGTTATGACGTTTTGGGAAGAGACTGTTAAACAAATCGACAATTTCATAAATGCTTCAGTATGAAATTCATTGTAGTTACAAATTGTGTTACTAAAATTATAATTTTATTCTCCTAGAATATTCTAATTTGTAGTTATTTATTCGAAATAAATGTCATATGTAAGTAGAAAAAATAATTGGAAAAGGGGTCCAGTCTGAGTAAGTAGTGTAGTTGTCCCTTCTTTTTTTATGCTGCGCAACGTATGACCAACGCTAATACATATTGTCAAAAATATTCTACTAAACCTCGAGTTCTGAAGCCAGAAAAACGTAGTAACAAAGTATGTCTTTTGGTTGTAGTAAAACTCTTGCGTCTCAAAAACCTACTCTCCAATTTGCTTGAAACTTTAGTATCTACAGTATATCTGCTTTATGTATGTGAAGTTACACTGTCTGATAAATTATATTTCGTGTTATTTAAATCCCTTTCCAATTGACTCCCGTGAACTGTGGTTTTCACTGCTCCCAATTTCCTTTAAAAAGTAAAGAAAAAAATGTCTCTATTACTTAAGAAGCTCTTAAGTCAAAATTAAAACAATTATCGACTTGAAACTGATGTACTTAATTTCAATGTGCTGACATACAATTTATTCGACGTTCTGACTTGGTGAAGCTGCAGTGCAATATATTTTCGGCGTATTCTTTTCCTTAAGGAATACTGAACAATCAGCAAGGCTCGTAAGTTGCCGTTTTGTTTACTTTACCTAACCAAATCAATCAATACTCCAGTTTTTTGTTTCGTAGCATTCTCTCCCTACTTATAGTCACCAATTCTGTAACTCTCGAAGTAAGACCGCAAATGGGTTTAGAAAAAATACAAAGAAAAGCATGAATCATGAAATTACAGAAATGAAGGTGAAATATATGGTTATCCTAAAAGCTCTTTATTATTAGCAATTAGCTAATAAATAATAGTTGTTGATTAAATAATTGTAACATTGTTTTTTTAGTATAAATTTCGTTTATATGATTACTTATACATTCATAATGGCACCGTTCGTTTTGAAATGGGTTCGAAATAAATTTCTAATGTAGAATCAGAGCCCTCGTTTGGAGACCGATTGCCGGCAGTGATCTGAAGGGTTTCAAGTAGAAGGGGATCGAGACATAAGGACCACTCCATCTAATGTCTTTGGATTATGCGATGAAGCTACTACTAAATATTTGTATTTGTAAATTGTTCTCATGCATCGGTTATTAATACTATCTCAAAACACTTAAGAACCTCTTAAGGCCAAAAAAAGTTTTTTGCGTCTTGTTCCTCGCATTACTGAGGTGGGGATGGTAAAAGATGGAATTTTATAAGTCAGAGTAATCCTTAGGATAATACAAAAATACTACGTGAGGGTGAGGGATATTTAAGGAAAACGTAGACGTTTATAATTTCTGCAATTAGGTTTATACAACCTGATGGCAAAACCCTACAATTTACCTTTTACAATTAGGAATATTGAGACAATAATAATAATATTGATAATAATATTGATAATAATATTGATAATAATATTGATAATAATATTGATAATAATATTGATAATAATATTGATAATAATATTGATAATAATATTGATAATAATATTGATAATAATATTGATAATAATAATGATGATAATAATAATAAACTCAACATTTTATGGCTATTCTGCTCATTTATTATCACTAATAAATACCCTGTACTCCACTTCACTACACTTGCCGCTTCACTTCTTTCTATTTTTCTATTTCACTTCACAACACGTCACGACACTCGGAATTCAACTACTCATTTAAAAATAATTATATTTTTAATAATGCAATACATTTAATAGTACTAATTGTGAAATACCTATAATAGTAACAATAATAATATTCTTTATTATTAACCATTTTAATAAACTTAACTTATGAATAAAGTTTACAAATATCATTAGTTAATATACTTTTAACTTTTCAGTTGAATTTCATGGGCGGGAGAAATCAAAGAACTTGAAAGGCAAAAGAAAAAGAGAAAACATGCTGAAACTGTGTATTGCCCAGGCAGATTCCTGCCAGCCATACGGTAGTAACCATGCACACATTCCTTTCGCTACGTAATACGAACCGAATCAGTAGGTGTGTTCAATCCAAATGACCTATATTGTACTACCTTCTTCGAGCTCCATTGTTCTTATTTTTTTTTATTTTCTTGCAGTTAAACTTTAATTATAAATTAATGAATCGAGCCATCGCAAAATACAATTTTGTTGCGCCCGAATTTAATGTCATAGCCCCGTAACATTCAATATCTGGAAACAGGAGTGGTTTATGGCCGATACACCAGCGTGGATGTGGTGTTGTCGACGTCGCTGTCTGCAACCTCGAGGCCGGCGGGAGGAGCGGAGGCGCGCCGCCAGCGAAGCCCGGTTTTGATTGATTGGTTGATTACTAATTAGGGCGCGTCAACTACTAAAGTCAGTAGTCCCGAAAGTGTAGTGCTTGTTATAGTCGCGACAGGTGACGAACGTCAAGGAACACGTCGGCTAGCCAGGTTTTCCCAGTCCAGGTATCTCGCACCAGTGGGGCACCACCACAGCCGGCACACGCTCGAAGCTCTCAACTGGTCTCAGGACGTGTGTGGTAGTGTAGTGCATGTAAGTGTGAGGGTAAGTGTGGGGCAAGGAAGTGGGAAAGATCGCGCGCCGTCCGTGGCCCGTTTGTTGGGGTACTACTTGGGCATTCGCGGAGAAACCACGGAAAACTCCCAATTAGAGCAGCCGGCCGCTAGAGTTGTCCTCGAGACAGCTGCTGAACTCGACCTAGCTGAGAAGTAAGTGTGGAACCTCCTGGCACCGTGGGGAGTGTAACCCTAGGACACCCCGGCCTGAGGTCCGCAGAGCAAGCCGGCCGTCCAGCCGCAGCCACAGCGCAGCGAACCCGCGCCGGGCGGCGTGGGCAGGCGGCAGCCCGCGTAATTGCCCGTTTAAGATTAAACAGCAGATTTCTATGCATTAGCAAGCAGCTGCTGTAATTATCGAGCTTCAGAGGCGACGCTCTCCCCGCCCCACCCCGCCTTGCCCCGCCCGCCTCGCCACGTGCTCCGCTGCGCTGGTCCGCCGACTCCGCCACCGCAGCCTCCGCCTCCGCCAGCGCCTTCGTCTCCGCCACCGCAGCCTCCGTCTCCGCCGGCGCCTTCGTCTCCGCCACCGCAGCCTCCGCTGCCGTGGTTACCACCAATGCCTCCATCTCCGCTGCCACCGCTACCGTCGACTTCGCCTCCGCCGCCGCCTCCGCCGTCGCCTCCGCCGTCGCCTCCGCCGTCGCCTCCGCCGTCGCCTCCGCCGTCGCCTCCGCCGTCGCCTCCGCCGTCGCCTCCGCCGTCGCCTCCGCCGTCGCCTCCGCCGTCGCCTCCGCCGTCGCCTCCGCCGTCGCCTCCGCCGTCGCCTCCGCCGTCGCCTTCGCCTCCGACGTCGCCTCCGCCGTTGCCTCTATCTTCGCCACCGCCACCGCCGTCGCCTCCTGCGTCTCGTACGACGGCACAGGTGGCGGTGGCGTCGACGTGAGCGTCGGCGTCGGCCGCACCAGACGAGGGGGCGGCGGCGGCGGCGGCGGCGGCGGCGGCGGCGGAGGCAGGACGCTGACCGCTGCCTCTGCACAGAGCAGCTACTACCTGTTACCCGCGGATTCTCCGGCGTTTTAGGCTTGCCGCGCACTCTTTTCGTCCTGGGCTCGCTCGCGTTGAGGCAAGCCTGCCACAGCTCGAAAACGATGCAAACGTACGGAACACACTCGGAAGCGACCGTCTGTCACGTCTCAGCCACCACATTCGTTAGCTATGCAGAACCGTTAACTGGTAGGTTCAGTGCTTCCCATCCCGACAGTTACGGGTTTTCGATGTAAGGTCGAATCAGGGGCGCCCAGAGAAATCGTGGGGCCTGGGGCAGTATATCCACGGGGGCCCCGAGTTTCGAACAAAAGTTCCCCTCCTTTAAAATTGTCATTAATTATTTATTATAATTCAAAGTGAATCATATTTCGACAAGGGTAAAATTTATTTCAAAAAACTTAGTAAAGGAAATACATTTTGTTTCTGTTTTCGCGGCCCCGCTTCTGAGGGGGCCTGGGACAAGTTGCCCCAGCCGCCCCGCCCTCTCGGCGCCCTTGGGTCGAATGAAGGAGTTTGGAGGAGAATTGGAGCGCTGGCTGCGCTGGTAGGTTGCTTTCCTCGTTTTCGCGGTTGCTCCAATCAACACCAGGCGAATGCCGGAGCAGTTCCCTATCAAATGGACCATGGAACGCCCGCAATCAACGTAGTCACTCTTTTCCTCTTCTCTCTGTTCTATGTCGCTGATTCTATCAGAACGCTACGATGATGATGATGATGTATAATGATGGAAAGTGGGGGCGGGCGGGTTGAAGTTCATTTGCATTACTTTCCATTCTCATCACTCGTCTTCTCTTCCACCATCCGTCCTCGCTTCAGTGAAAGAACCAGTTCAAGAAAGGAGATGTGCATTGTTTAACCTGCGCAATTCGTTATTCCCTCCAGGATTTAATAGCCACATTAACTACGCCACCAATAATTACATTCTTTAGCTAAGGCGAGAAGTGTAATTGAACTCGCAGGTTAATCGCGTCTAAAAACAAATACAATTTTTAACATTTCTTCAACTAGGACGTTTGTCCTTGGGAATGAAGGTCATGCATTTTCGACAAAATTGTGATTAAACTCTTACTTAAATCACGACTTAAAACAAATAATACTATGTTTAACAATTTCTCAACAAGACGCTTTCTCACCCGGAGTAAAGAGCATTTATATAAAAAGCATATGAAGAAAGTGCATATTGGAAGGACATCGACCACATTAAACGCATCGTCAATAAAGACATTCTTTAGTAAAGACGGAAGGGTGAGTAAACTCGCACTTTAATCACGTCTAAAAACAAACACTATTTTTACCAATTCCTCAACAAGGCGGTTTTTCACTCGGAATAAAGGGTGGAAGTCTGTATGCATATTGGAAGGACATCGACCACATTAAACGCACCGTCAATAAATTCATTCTTTAGTAAAGACAAAAGGGTGAGTAAACTCGCACTTTAATCACGTCTAAAAACAAATGCTATTTTTAACAATTCTCAACAAGGCGGTTTTTCTCTGGGAATAAAGGGCGAAAGTCCCTATGCATATTGGAAGCGCAACGAGAGTCTATTCCTCGCAGCTCGGCGCCCCCCAACGGCGCGGAACAAATTTTTAAACATTCAAACGAACGCCATCAGGGAGCGGCGTGGCGTGTGATGCAAATGATTTGCAAGGAACATCCATATGGAAGGCGTAACGCGCTGGCGAGAGTGTGAGTGGGGGGCGGGGGGCTATTAGGGCGCACGTGGGAGCGAGAGGAGAAAGGGATGTGGGCAAAAAATAAAGCTACGTTAACCCGCGGGTTGTCAGAGCAAAAACAATTCCCGGGAGAAGAACGGGGAGACGTCACAGCTGGAGAACAAACTCCGGCTCGGAGGAAACAAGGATAACAAGAGGACTGTTAAAAGAAATAGAACAGAGTGGGTCGGAAGGAAGAGATAGAGAAGCGTGAGGGACGGTGAAATGTGAATGAATGAATTGGCTAATTAGGGTGCAGGTAAAAACATATGGGAAAAATGGAGTAAAAGGGATGTGTCAAAAAAAGTTTAGAATAACTAATCGAAAGATTATAGCATTGCACTTTGTCCCCATATGCCACATACAGATTTTAATCTTATTTAATGTTAAATAAATAAATATATAAATAAAGCCGGCTCAAAAAGTATTATTATTTATATTATTATTATTGGCGTGTAGGCCATTACTGACCACGCTACACACGATTAACGTGCGTGTAATTCTTCCAGGATCAGCTTTTCAGCTGTATCCTTGGATTGCGACAAGGTTGTTACGCCTTGAAGTGTGAATTATGAGATGATAGGAATGGATTAGGAGGTGATAGGATATTGGTGAACGGTGATAGGTGATCGTGGACTTTTGCAACCACCCCAGCATTCGCCTTTATGACCGAGGGAAACCACGAAAACCCCGGTCAGGATGGCCGGCCCGGGAATCGAACCCGAACCTCCCGATTACGAAGTCAGTGCGCTACGCACTGAGCCACTTCGCTCGGTCAAAAAGTATTATTATTATTATTATTATTATTATTATTATTATTATTATTATTATTATTATTATTATTATTATTATTATTATTATTATTATAAATCTAGGTATGTTAAAATTTTTACGCCCATTTTTTGATTTTATGAGATATTACGCATATATTATTTATACATTTTAATATGCAAACTGGCATTGTCTGGTAAATATTTATTTTCACTTCCCGTGCCATCCCGTAATCTGCCTATCGTCTCCCGGTTCATCCAGCACAATTTAGCAACAATACCCCTTATTGTGAGATGTCGACACACATTCGCAGTGTCACGAAATGTGGGAAACATGTGCTGTCGCGTATTCCTTTCTCTTTTTCGGCTGCCCGAAAGTGATACTTAAAAATTTAAGAGCAATGGGGGCCGGTGGATCAAAACTTGCAGAACGTCCATTCATACACATATTTCCTTATACATTATTACATATTGGATGTACGCCTTTAATGATGTTCAAATATTGACTGTTTTCTAAAACAAAATGGGATAATTTTGTAGCTCAAAGGGTGAGATGTTGCTATCATTTTAGTGACTCTTCTCATCCACCATATTTCTAAAGAAGTCATCCTTCTTGCACGTTGCCAGATAGTGTGTGAGGAATTTTGCATAATTGCGGGTATCACGATGCATTAACAGGTTATCAATTACATTCAACTAGTAATATTTACTCATTCTTTATGCATTCTACGGGCTTACATTGGCTTAAAATAAGGAGAGTTTGGATAGATGTGGTCTGTAATGAAAGGAAGTCACAGGTTACACGAAGGACTCATCCATCCAGGAGGCGACATCTAAAGCAACATCTTTCGGAAGCAGACGTTGAGTCGACACACGCTCAGTTGTAAGCACCTCCATTTCCGTAATTGTTGCTGACGACAGTTCTCTACTTCTTAGCATCTGTTGATTTTATTTCGAATAAATCTTTATAAATATTTTTTCAATTGCCGTCCCTCTGGGGGGCAGGGCCCGAAGAAGCTTCCTAACAAACCGAGGGTGGTGCGTAATGGCGTAGCAAAGCTTGGGGGCAGGAGGGTGCGTGCATATGGATGAGGCAGATTTGTATGGAAATGCCCCGGGGTGTCCTTCTCGACCCCCGCCCGCCCCCACTGTCGGTCCATCGCCGGCTCTGCCCTGCCCCACAATGCCCCGCGCCGCATTACCCCGCCCCGCGCCGCATTACCCCGCCCCGCGCCGCATTACCCCGCCCCGCACCGCATTACCCCGCCCCGCGCCGCATTACCCCGCCCCGCGCCGCATTACCCCGCCCCGCGCCGCATTACCCCGCCCCGCGCCGCATTACCCCGCCCCGCGCCGCATTACACCGCCCCGCGCCGCATTACCCCGCCCCGCGCCGCATTACCCCGCCCCGCGCCGCATTACCCCGCCCCGCGCCGCATTAGCCCGCCCCGCGCCGCATTACACCGCCCCGCGCCGCATTACACCGCCCCGCCCCGCGCCGCATTACCCCGCTCCCACGCACTGCCCCGCACCACCCCACCCCACCCCGTCCGCCCTGCACCGACCCGCTTCGCCCCGCCCTGCCCTCCCCCCTCCCTCCCCCCGCCACTGCCCTCACCGACGTGACCCGTCCGCCCATGCGTAAGCAGCGATAGGACGGGGCCGCCGTCCCACACAGCCACTTCCGGGAGTTCCTTGGCGCCTCCGCAGCAAATTTCATCACGTGCGTCACGCGAAAAAAATTAATGAAGGACCTGTGAGGGTGGAGCCGGAGTATAAGTCGGAGTTCGAGTTCCCACTGATGCAGGATTTTCGGCACTAGCTTTTCAGCTAGGTCGAGTCAGGCTCCGTCTAGAGGAGAATTCTGACGGCCAGCTGCTTACCGCGACGATTTATAATTGAAAATGAATAAATCGAGTAAAAGCAATACAAGATATCGTTTGTTATTTATTTATTTCTCTACTTTCGGTAAACATTGTTATTAACATATTACTTATGTAATAAAACAATAAAATATACCAGCATATAATTTAAGTACTCTAATTAAAAATAAAAAGAGGATAGGAAAATACCAACTTTTTAATGATATTTAAAAACTTCAGTATTTTAAACCACATTTTTATCAATGTTTTCAATAACATCGAAAAACCTGTTGGAGATGAATCGAAATATCAATGTATTGATGATTTGATAACATTTCCCATTACTAGGTGTATAGTAATCACAATTTCAAGTATAACATCTATATTACTGCAATGAAATGTTTCCCTTATTATTACTTCGGTTGTGAGATATAGACCAAATACGAATGTCTGATATATTTGTAGCAGATAATTCAGGTCGAATAGTACACGAAGTTGGTTTCTAATTTGAACGGGTCTGCCAAAATTCCCTTTAAGGAAACTGAGTCATATAAATTCCATGAAGTATCTAAACATTTATTTGATTTCGAACTTATAACATCATCACTAGTATTTCGTTTTTGTATCCCAGCATTAGAAATGGCCTTCGTTACAAGAAATTGTTCAATACATGACTCTTACGGCGCAGATTACGATGTTTTTCCGTTTGTGGCACGAATAATTGCTTTAGCCATTAGCCATTAGCATTCAGCCAATCGCAGCGAGGGAATTGTGAATAATAGCTTTAAACCGAACAGCTGATGATTGTTTTTTTCGCACATATTTCGAGAAGCCGTGACGTCACAAGATTGTCGTCGCTAAATATTAATTTAATTTCCTTATAAATTTATTATGCTTTGTACAAAACAATAATGTATGCAATTTGTTTATAACGTTGCATTAATGCATTACATTTGAAAACTTGCTTCTAACGTCGCTCGATTTACGTCAACACACATTTAGGCAGTCGCGCTGAGAGAATCATGAGGTGATAACAAATCGAACAGCCATTTTCTTCGCACAGATGTCAAATACCCTTGACTTCATAATAAAGTTGCTTCCGAAAAATAACTTCATCTTATAAATTTATAATAATCGGTAATTAACTCGTTTAAAACGGTGTTTCAATGCATTCGCACAAATTTGATATCTCGCTCCTAACGTCGCTCGATTTCAAAACATACTCGTGCAATAAAGAGTGACATTATAAACTAGTAGCATAAGATACTAGTGATCACTTGTAGTATAAAATATTTGAACATGAAAAGCGCTCCCTGGCGCGTGTGGAAGTGTGGGGGCCCTGTCCTCGCGGGAGAGACGTAAAGTAACGAGGAGGGCGGGGCGTGGGGCGTGCGGGGGGGGGCGTGTCCCGTTCCGTCACGCGAGGCGTCGCGCGCTCCCTTCCGCTCGCGCGCCCTCACACAATGCGCGCCGTGCCACGCGGCGCCCCGCACCCGCGCTCCTCTGCCTCCGCCCCCACCCACGCACCTCTGCCCCCGCCCCCCACCCGCGCACCTCTGCCCCGCCTCCATCGCCTCGCACCCGCGCACCTCTGCCCCCGTCCCCCCACACGCGCACCTCTGCCCCCGCCCCACCCACGCAACTCTGCCCCCGCCCCCACCCACGCACCTCTGCCCCCGCCCCCATCGCCCCTGACGCGCCTCCGACCTCGCTCACATGGCCGCTTCCACATCGGCTTCCCCTCGGGTCCGCTTCCTCTCGGGTCCGCTTCCTCTCGGCTCCGCTTCCTCTTGGGTCCGCTTCCTCTCGGGTCCGCTTCTTCTCGGGTCCGCTTCCTCTCGGGCCCGCTTCCTCTCGGGTCCGCTTCTTCTCGGGTCCGCTTCTTCTCGGGTCCGCTTCTTCTCGGGTCCGCTTCTTCTCGGGTCCGCTTCCTCTCGGGTCCGCTTCCTCTCGGGTCCGCTTCTTCTCGGGTCCGCTTCCTCTCGGCGTCCGCTTCCTCTCGGCGTCCGCTTCCTCTCGGCTCGGCTTCCTCTCGGCGTCCGCTTCCTCTCGGCGTCCGCTTCCTCTCTCTCGAGACCGCTTGCGTTCGCTTATGCCCGTGACTCATCCGTCAACCTTGCATCGTCGGCCGCATTCTCTGCTTCATCTCTGCCTTCTCTCTGATCCTGCCATTCCCACCCGTTCTCTTCTTTCTGCGCTCAACGACGTCTCATCATCAACTTTGCTTTCCTTTCCCTTCCCACTCTGCGCCGTTCCATCCATGGTGGAAAGATATCTGTTCCAGTGCACCGACTTGTGCTCGTTCTTCACAACACCAGTTGGCGTTTCAATAGCCAGACCAGACGCTGGCCTCCGTGCTGCGTGGATAGCGAGAAGTGTTCGGAAAGTGGCATCAAGTTACAATCTTCCGCGAAAAATATCACGACGAAGATGTATTTGAAATAGAAGATGTAATATTTGTTTTAAAATATGCTACAAATATGTTTAAATGTCTTGTAACATTGTGACTGATAATGTTGGTATCTGGCTGCATTTAAAATTCCCGCTGGTATTGTGGCATAAACTCATACGTGAAGCTCATTGGCTGAAGTGGAATTTGATGCACAAGACCTCACTCGTCTCTTTCGTTCGTGGGCCCATCTCCGTCCTACAATCGGAGCCTGTGTCCCCGCGCCACGGCTCTGCGCTCGCCGCCGGCGCCTCTACGCAGCGACACGGCACGGCGCCCCGGGTCTCCTCCGCTGAGCGTTACGCTTCCTTTCCCTCCCCCCCGTCCCCCCCGTCGCCCCCGTCCCCCTCCCCCCTGCATCCCATCGCCCGGGGCAGGGGAGCGACTTGCTCTCGACGCTTGGAGGAGACTGCTTCGCTTCTGCCTACGGCGGCTCCCTTGCGTCAGTTCTCGGGATGCAGCACTCTGCCCCTTTCTCTATTTCCCGTTTTGGATTGTGGGAGTGTTTTGTTTCTTCTCGGTTACATATAGGCGGTGAATTTTGATGAATTAAAACGTCACAAAAATCATCAGTAAAATGCTCTTAAAATGTTCTAACAATGCCCTGGAAGCAATGAAAAATGACGCAAAAAAATTTGACCAAAACTAGAGCAGATGAACAACTGAAGCTTTTGGATGTGTTAGTGATGTAATCAAGGCTTATTTGTTTCGTGCAAGTGAACTTAACTTGCAAACTTTTGGTTCAGACTGTTCTTTACCAGAAAATCTGTCTTATCACAACATCGGCCGAAGGAATCGCAGGAAATTTAGATTACATACTCACAACGGCTGACGTTACAATTTCTGAGCGAAGAAAGAGAGTAGAGAACATTATTAATAAATATTATTTGAAACAAGTACCATAAAATATTGTTAGAATCAATTAACCCCGGCGAAAAATACTTTAAAAATGATGGAGATGTTTAAAAAATGGTTTATTAGTCTAAATCGACGAAACATTAAAAATATAACATATAAAATGGATTATTTCCTGTTGTCGTAATATAATATTAATGTCTGCTTTCTAAACGTAATTTTTCTAAAATGAGAAGAAAAAATGGCATTGCATAAAAACCCTCTCCCGAGTTATGACAGAGAACTCAAATATGGAAGATGTTACAAAAAATTTGTTTAGCAAAATTAAGTTTGATTCTCTTATAAATTCATACTCGACTAATTTCACTAACGACTTTGCATTTGAAACTACGTTGCCCGGGAGGTCAGAGGTATAAATTGGTCTACACATAACCAATTTTGTTAAAAATGTATCTTAAACGTTACACGAATACTAGTTTCAAAAAAGATGCTAAATGGGCTTGAAAATACGAAAGAGCAAGATGGGGCATCTTGGCTGTTCAGCGGTAGAGTTCGCGCGAAATCCAATAGACGACCTTTAAAACGCGAGCGTTCGCCCAAACTTTCACCGTTGTCGATTGCACAGATACGTAAAGCGAACTCCACCTGCCAGCTCTCTCGTTTCAATTATGTTAGCTTAATGTAATGCTCTTGTTAGAATAAAACTTTTTGCAAACGACTCGACACGATCAATTGCGTTGCCTCGTACGATGTATTAGCGATTTATGCTACCTGGTCGAGCGACGCTTGTGAAGACGCTGGGCCGCAGGGAATTCTCACTCGTGGGTCTGTGAGCGCGAGCGCGCGCTCGTGACGGCAGATGGTATCTTGTCTCGTGGGAGCGGCGCCCGCAAGTCGCTTAACTTCCGAACTCTCTGTTCGTAGCGTTGTGGAGGATTAGATATTGATTTGTTTCCTACATCGCCCCCCCCCCCCCCTGTTTCCTTACAAAAACATTCATGAAAAGTAAAAATGTTAAAGATGTGGAGTATGAAGGACAACACACACACACACACACACACACACACAAAGAAAAACTTTGAAGTTGCTTGTAATATTGCGGAATTTGAGTTTGGCAGGAAGGCGATTAATATTCACATGAGAAAGATATCCGCGTTATACACGTTCTGCATTGAGCAAGTTTTACTGTACTCGTATTTATAACATGCTTGACTTGATTTTAGTAGTCGTGCAATTGAAATTTCTTTACTTAACAAAGAATTTTGTAAAATTATTCTTAATTGATAGATCTTTTCGGCTTCTACCAAAACCGATCAGATCATAACCTTAAACGAACCAAACGATTAATAATTATAATGATATATAATGAATTAGTAATGATAATAACAATAACAAAAAATAAAACGTACGAATATATTTACATACATTCATAGATAAACTTTGCAGGAAGACAAGCTCATCTTGTTCTCTCTAACGTATTTCGTCGGATAAAGAAGACATGTGCATTTGAAGTTCTCCTTCAACAAACTCGATGGATGTCTTTCAGAAGTGTTCCAAACTCCAGCGTCAATGTGGATCAGTTCCACAACGAGGTTTTATCAGGCCCGCTACGCGTCTCGGCAAAGAGGGATATGGAGAAAAAAAAGCAATCCGTAGGGTAGGCTATTCTGAAGGGAGTGGTTAAAGGGAATGGAGGAGAGGGTGAGAGGGCCAGCTCGGGTGCAGGGCGAGGGCCAATAAAGCACGAAATTGAGCCAGAAAACGAGGATTGAGCCATTAACAGTTTTTACTCTTAGAAAACTTTGTTGGAGGCCTTTTCTCCCTTACAGGAACCGTCCTTGGGTAAAAGCTTTTTGTGTTCCAGCATTATAAACGACCTTTTTCGTTAGAAGAAATCGTTCATAAAATGACATCTAGTGCTATAAATTCACACGTATTTGCAAGAACAATTATGTCAGAATCTTTTATGGCACGAATAATTGCGTCATCGCGCTTCACGAGGATCGTAAGGAGGAAGCGATAATCCGAACAGCCGACCACCGTGTTTTCACACAGTGGTCAACCACGTCACGTCACAATAAAGTTGTTTCCGAAAATCAACGTTGATTCTCTTATGAATGTATATTGCTATTATACAGTGTTCTGTGAAGTTCTTGGTTGTGGCCGGCCGGAACCGAAGTCCTGTACTGTGCGGGTTTCTTGCTGTGTCTAAAAGAATGCGGTCTGTTGCCTCCCGTTCCCAGCTAGTGGGAGATACCTGGATGTGGGAAAACGCTAGCCGGTGTGTAGGTCGGCGCCGGATCTCACTATCCGGCAGGGCAAAATCGTCGCCACCTCCCGCGATACAAACATGCACTATACTTACGGGTGTAATGACCTGAGCAGGTGACGCGCCTGGAACACCTAATCAGTGAATAAACTCTTGTTGCTTACATGGAGTGTACATGTTATTTTGTGTCCTTCAACTTGTATTCGAGAAAACCTGGTGTTCGTTCACTCAAAAGATGTTTAGCGTGTGAGTTAACAAGGCCCGCCCAGACGAAAAAAATCCGATCGGCCGCCCCCGCCCCCGCCCGCAAAGCGCCGCCCGCCGGAGCGCCCCGAGGGGCGTGCGGGCGAAGGGCGTCGCCCCTCGCTGAGTCAGCCGAGGGGGCGGGGCTCACAGCCTCCCCTCGCCCTCACCCAGCCCTCGGCACGCAGGTCGCTCTCGTCCTCGCCTCCCCCCTGAATTCAACCTTGGACGCACCGCACTCTCTCTCGCTTCCCTTCTCACGGGGACACCGCGGCTGGTGGCAAAGCATTGGTTTAAATGGAGCAGCGCGCTCCCGATAAGCGGCAAAGCACTTTTCATCGAGCCATCGCCGCACAGTAGCGATGCGGCTTCGATAACAAAACATTAATGTTAGCAAACATCGATATTCAAAATACATCGACTAAAAACCATGGATTTTTTCCAACATCGATGTTTATAGACTGGATAAGTAACTTCTAACATTAAATTCATTTGAATTGAAATTTAATTTGACAGTGTTCGTGTTTATCATTTCGCCGAATAAGGGTACGAGAAGGAGAGGCAGACTTACGCCCACTGCGTATTTGGTGACCATATGTTAATGGGCGAAATGAATATTAAGGCAGAGGAAATAAATGGGCATGGGAGTCATCTTTTGAGAGAGAGTTTGGTCGATTAAGGTAGTGCAAACTGTACTTTGCTTACAACGTGTCAATAGCAGTGTGACTATCAGTTATTGCTAGTTTTTGGCGCGAAATCCCTCCCGGGCTGCTCGTGGGAAGCGTCCGCCGCCGATAGACCCCGCCGCCCGAATCCGACGCACGTGGCAAGACCTCCATTTAAACCAATACTCTGCTATCAGCCGCGGTGTACTGTAGTGCGCTGCTGTGTCTACGTGTTAAGGGACACTTAAGACAGGTTCAGACCATCATAAAATGTTTGAAAATAGCCCTCAAATGATACGACCTTCATCAAATAATCATATCAACGATCATTCTCTGGAGTTTCAATTTACTTCCGAAATAATTTAAATTTTCGTTCCCCCGCTGGATGGTGAGTCGGCTAGTGGTTTCCCGAACCAGGTATCTCCAACCAGCAGGGCACCGCCCCCTTCAGGGCCCAGATCCAAACCCCCGATGGGTCCCCCCTGCACGTGGGGCAATGAAGTGCATGTTAGTGTAAGAGTGTAAGCAAGAGGTGAGGATAGGCCTATGAATGAGAAAGAAAAATTGCGCTGGGTGCTTGGCCCGTTGGTTAGGGCGCTGCTCCGGAATTGGCCTGCTGTGATACCTTTTCGACAAGACGACCTCTTTAAGAAGACCACCCCTTTTCGAAACATTTAGCATTAAATAAAATTTGAAACTTTATTTTAGAATGTTATTTAAATCCCGTTTCGAATATTAGTGAAACCGTCAATATCTGAGAGGTAGCTAAATAAGCGATTGCCCCCTTGTGCTAGTGAGCGTTTCCACTGATCGAAGTGACATTTCCCCTTCGACTCCCAGGTTTTCTCCCTCCTCTCTATACCAAGAAGGTAAGGAAGTTATCGAAAAAGTCAGTTTAGTATTAATATGTTTACCAGAAATGTCAGTGGTGTTTTTATTATACAGATAAAACATCAGATTTTTTAAACACATCGTAATTTGAGTTATTGGTACATTTTTGACATATTAACTAATATATATATATATATATATATATATATATATATATATATAATAAAACATGTCCAAATTTTTCCAACACTATCTCAAGTAGTGAACTAACAAACATTTGTTTCTATAGTTACTATAGTATACATCGAAGTTGTAAACGAATTAGATATGATAAAATGAGTTGTGGGGTAATTCTGTTATCCCCTCGGGAGCCGAAGAGTTAAGTAAGTGTTTTGTTGACCTTGTTTTTAACACGCAATAATATAGCATGAAACAATGATGTAATGATGAGTATTGACAAACGGGAATGGAAGTATGAAATTTCATATCCGAGTATTGCTATCCATTACAGTGTGTTTAATACTCTTTGCCTACGATTAATGGCAACTAATGGGTTCAACTTCTAATAGTTCTATTTATGGCTTTTCTTGTCGATGTTAATTGCTTGTCTGATTTACTTCTGATCATTATTTGAGCACTTTGCTCTCACAGCGTGCCGATCTTCTCACTACAACGAAATCTAAATATGTTTGTCTCCATTATTATAATTTCGTGTTACCTTAACCAAATCAACAAATACAGAAGTTATCTTTGGTTGCATCTAACACACCGTATCAAAAACATCGACGTTGTTATGTGGAGGGAGCCTGGAGCTACGCTGCAACCACTGGCCTGGTCGCCCCGGGGCTTTTAACGAGGGCGATGATTATTTAAAGCTGAGGGCCCCAGGCGCCCCGCCCTCCGGGCGAAGGGCGGGGGCGATCGGGCGACGCACTGAGCAGGGGCGATGACGACGGGTGGGAGGGGGAAAGGGGATTCTGCATCCCCAAAGGGGGCGGATCTAGAGGGGGCACGAGGCTCCCTTGCTCTGCGTAAACGTAGGATTAAAGAAAAAACTACAGTCGACCCGGTGATAGCGAACTCGGATATAGTGAACCCTCGGTTATAGTGAATTTAAGACACTGGTCCCGTTTCACTTACATTACTAATAAGCATAGGAAGTCTCGGTTAGAGTGAAACTGAACCTCGGCTATAGTGAACGTAGGAAAAACAACATCATGGAAATTAATTCCCTCCTGGAAAATAATATATCGCCTCGGTGCCACAAATTCCAATTAGAGAAATTACAAATGAAAACCTCCGAAGCAAGCAATTGAAAGAAAGTGAATTTTCAGTTCGTCCTGTTGATGTATTTTGCTATATCTCTATATTAGTACAATCAAATATTATGGAGAATGTCTGTTAAATTTTGATATCCTTGGATATAGTGAACCTTAAATGTTAGTCTATAGAAGTTTACTATAACCGGAGTTACTGTTAACTATACTACTAACTGTACTTTGAAACAAATATAATATTTTCAAAATTAGGTTTTATTAGTTAATTTTTAAAATAATATAACACTGTTAATGTATTTTTCAAACTTATTTTAAGCGTCTTCAGAGTTCAGGCTGTCACATTTTTACTTTCTCACATTGTGTAAAAAGAGAAAGTAGTTTTGTAATCGTGCTCCAGGAAACAGGGAATTTTTTAACGAAAAAAAATAATAAATCTTATTGCCGGGCCCTGGTAACGAAAAAATGGATAAATCTTGTTCTAGGACAGTATTCGTTTAAATCTTTTGTTTTCAAATTATTTATAAATTTGAAATGTACAAATAGATGGTGCTGCGTTCATAAGTTATTATAAATATTGATGAATTTGAAAATTCCCTTCGTTGTGTAAAACCCCTTCCCGTAAATATTTTCCCAGTCCATCTTCGACGCAACGGAACAACACTGCGCATCTTTGAATTGTCATCCCTGAGTGGGAGGTAATTTTGAAAGCGACAGGAAAGAAACATTTAAGTTCACATTTAGGATACTATTTTAAGAAGAAATTGTTTTTATTGAATCACCAGTACCGACAATTGCTTATTCGCAATTGTGTGTCGTAACGACCCAATAAATTACCAACTATTTTCGCTGACACGGGCCAGAAACATACTTATCTGTAGGAGCGTATTCTCTCATGTGTCTACTTTCATTTCCCCTGATTTTTGCTATCGTGAACCATGTAAGAGTTTCCCATTTTTGAACCAATCAGATAATGCGAATCAATTAACGCGAAGAATGCGCGTAATTTTATCGCAGCGGCTTGAATTTATTTTCGTCGCTCGGGCATCACTGGTAAGATTCGCATTTACAAATGACGTAATAGTAGTAGCTTATGCAAATAGTTTACACTCGTAATTTTAAGCTTTATTTTAAGAGTTAGTTTCGAAAATGAGAGACGATGGGAGCGACATTTCAAATTTGTAGGAATGCAATAAAACATTATATAAGAGTTGAACACGTTACTTTTTTGAATATCAGAATTAAAAATTTGTAATAGCATATAAGTTAATTATTGCGTTATGAAACCTATTTGAAATCTGTGAAGAAAAAGAAAACAAAAACAAAAAAACAAAAAACAAAAAAACAAAAAAACAAAACGACGGTGGTCGTCTACTTGGTTAATCGTTACCTCCCCACGATTCTCTTGCTGGGACTGGCTGGAAGTGTAATGACGCAAGTATTCATGCCATAAACGGCAAATATGTGTCATAAGATGTCGTTTTACGAACATTTTCTTGGCACAAAAAAGGGAATTTATGAAGCTAGAACACAAAAATATCGTTATTTACTATTGTTCCAATATTATTGTTCAGTTATTTATTACTTTCTCGCACCTTTTTCAAAAATCCTTGGCCATGTAAAAACCGTCTGATAAATTCGCTCTGCGGTCGCCGATTTCTCGGCTCTTTCGGACGGTGCTCGAGGTATCAGCTTCGATTAAAGTGAACATCGCGCGAAGCGCCGTGGCGAGCTGTCGCAGTCCTAAATGTAAAGCTGCCGCCGAAGTGGAAAATTGGAGGGGAAAAATATTGCGGGTGGACGGAGGGGGCGGCGGCGGTGCGGATGGAAGCGGAGAGACAAAAGAGCGCTTTCCCCTGAGGCCGCCACGTTAAATCCGGGCGGTGGGGGTGGGGGGGGTGGCGGCGGTTGGCGCTTTGTACGCCACCGCCCGCGCCGCCCCCGTGGGCGCTCCCCGGGCGATTGCGGCCGCCGCCTTCGCCCCTAACCGCCCTCGCCGCAACCCCCCCGCCACAGCAGCCGCCTCCGGCGCGTCCGTCCCCCACTGCCCTGGCGCCACTGTCGCCACTTGGCCGCCCACGCTCTGTTCCGCCCCTTCTCGGCCTCATACCTCCTTTCTACGCTCTCTTTTACGCCAACGCTCTCTTTTGTTCCACCATTCCTAGTCCCTTTCGCTCGTTTTTCTAGCGGCCGCTCTTTTTTCTAGCGGCCACTCTGTGTTCTAGCGGTCGCTCTCTTTTCTAGCGGCCACTCTGTGTTCTAGCGGTCGCTCTCTTGTCTAGCGGCCACTCTGTGTTCTAGCGGTCGCTCTCTTTTCTAGCGGCCACTCTGTGTTCTAGCGGCCACTCTGTATTCTAGCGGCCACTCTGTGTTCCAGCGGTCGCTCTCTTTTCTAGCGACCACTCTGTGTTCTAGCGGTCGCTCTCTTTTCTAGCGGCCACTCTGTGTTCTAGCGGTCGCTCTCTTTTCTAGCGGCCACTCTGTGTTCTAGCGGTGACTGTGTTCAAGCGGCCACTCTGTGTTCTAAGAATGCGCTCGCTTTTATCTCAAACCTCTTTGCTAGCGGTCTGCTCTCTTCGCTAGCGGTCTGCTCTCTTTGCTAGCTATTAGAAGTAATTTTCCCTAGGATGAAGGTATCTCTATTTGCAAACGGCCCTCTCTTTTTATCTCGCACCCGCTTTTTCCCCTCCGCCTTCTCGTATCACTGTCATTTCGCAATAAGTTACTCAGTTTTCACATATTCCTTTTTTCCGCGCCCGCGTGTTCTTTCACTTAGCTCTCTATTCACACCGCTCTCCTCCCGAATCTGCTTCCCTTGTCCTTTTTTGTCCATTCCTGTTCGTTGTCCTTTAGCCACTCAATTGGTGATTCTCCTTATGTTACTACACCTCCGGTGTTTCCGCGCCGATTATGTTATCAATATTGTGTATTGATGAAAATTAATTTGTTTTGGTCATGTTTTGATAAATTTGTGACTGCTGTGTATGTAATATATTTAAATAATATTGGATTACAATTTTGTGTTTCCATAAATTAAAGTGATTCACTTTTAGCTCCTCAGACCTAGCCTTAGTCTAAAAAGAACTCGCTTAAAGTGTGAGCCTAGGAATTTGGGTTTGGTGCGGTGCCCGTAGGGAGGGAGTCGCCTTGCTCGCGTCGTGGGCGTGCCTGGGCTGGGCCTCGGGGCGTCGGGGCGGTGCTTTGATGTCGCTGCCTCTTCGCCTCGCGGCGTTCCGGGGCCCCCGGAGGAATTCCTTCGATTCACCCACCCCCCTCCCCTCTCGTTGACGCAGGCGGGGGCGCGCGCTAATAATTTCCGCCCTCGACGAGACCCGCCGCCCAAATTGCGAGGCGGGCCTCCGTCGGCGGGTGTCATACGCGTCGGGAAATGCGGCTCGCGACAGCATACGCTCGCAAGCTGCTCAGATGGCACATGCGAGTGTAGTTGTGCGAATCTCTCTCATCCTTCAAAGTCTCAACGGCATAGGAGCCTCAGGGCATCAATTGATGTCACTCTGACCGGGTGGTCTTAGGGTTGACGGTGGCAGAATTTTCGACAATAGATAATTGGGTCGAATTAACCCGCTGTCTGTTGGTGAAATCTAGAAACCGGCTGATCTGATCGGTAGCTTTACCATGTTTCTCCGATCAACATCAGGCGAATGCTGAAGCAGTTCCTCTCAGATGGGTCACGGACCGCGCGCGATCTTTCCTTCCCATTCCTTGCCCTCTCCTACTCCTTACTTGCACACACGTTCACTTACATGCACTATACTACGACACGTGCCGGGATACCGTTCGGGAGCTTAAAGCTTCCTTCTCTCTGATGGGGCGTTGTCCCGCTGGTCAGAGATACCTAGTTGGGAAAAACCACGTAAAGCGACAGATAGGTCGGCAGCGCATCTACCTACCGTGGGTAGTTCACTTGTCGCGAAAAAATCATGGCCTACATTTACGGGAATAACTACCTTAGGTGTAGAAACGCCCGGAATCACTGAACGAAACTGCTTGGTGAAATACCACATAGGCAGTGTAGTGGTATGATCGCGCTCTTCCTTATTTTGTGGAGATCGCGCCAGCAAGTTTTTTTTTTCCACATTCAAGGCCCTGCGCACGTGATTCCGCCTCCGTGAGGTGAAATGTAATTAGGGCCGAGGAGAGGAGGGGGGTGAGGTGCGGAACGGGCGCCTCTGTGACGTGTGCCGGCGAACGCAGCGCTGCCGCGGCCGCCACTGAAACACTTTGAAAGCCCCTCTCGCAAACTTTTTCAAATTACTTTCCGCCCGCGGCTCAGCGCTCCCGCGTGCACGGACTTGGCTGAGATTGTTTCGGAGCACCCCTCCTCACCCCCTTATCCACTCCCTTCCCACTTCCCCTCCCCCCTCCCCCCTCCCCCTTCCCACCTCCCCTCCCCCTTGCATTTCTCTCGGCCACTCCACTCCACGCCTCTCCCCGCCACTCACCCCTTCCAACGCGGCGGTTCTTGCCTCAACTCTCCCCCTCCCTTTACGCCCTTTTCTCTACGAATCTCGGCTGCGTTTCTCAGCCCCTTCCCCCTGTATTCGTCCTCTCCACACTTTTTTTTAGTCTGTTACAATTGGTAACAACGCTCTGTTTCAGCTATCTACTGGCGTCGAACGTTTGGAGTAATACTCCTTTAGCTGTTATGGCCTGAGTCTCGCCATTAATAAAGACATTATTATTATTATTATTATTATTATTATTATTATTATTATTATTATTATTATTATTATTATTATTATTATTATTAGTCGTAGGCGGGTATCGTCTTTTATCATTCGGCCAAGGCTCGGCGCCATTAGATGCTGGGGTTTACAGACGACCACCCAACCAGGAACGCGCGATGTTTCGAATAGTTCAACCTCCGTGATTTCAAGGAGTGTAGTAATGCAATTCGGATAGCGACGCCGGCTTTCCTTCCTTCCAACTTCTATTCGTCCCCAATATCCCTCCCTCTCTCTCCACTCTCCACTCGTCCCAACCGTTCGTCTTATGCGCGTTATAAACGGTTTATTAATTGCTAAAATTGTTTGAAAATATTAGTTATCAACAATATGCATTGTGGAAATATGGTTTTACATGCACACAATTACTTGTACCCATTGTGTATAAATTGCTTTACCATCACAATGTCGTGCAAAACCATATTCGTATTATAAATATCACACAAAAAAAGGTATTGACCGGAATCATTCTTTATTAAATATTTTCATTAAGTCATTGTTACAACCTTCGTTCCTTGTATTTAAATATTTGAAAAGTGATTTGTTATATTGTATGTATGTACTTGGCGCGATAGCCCGTGAAAAGGCTCAGGCCTACCGGCGACGTCCCTACCTCGCGGCCATGGGCTAAGGGGGAACGTGTGGTTAGTACGTAGACATCCCCACGCCGTATTCCGGTCTTCTCAACTTGAGAAGTGACTTTTCACATTATCACACAGCAACATATACTGCGACATTGCAAGGAAAACGCACACTATAATCTTGCCTCTCCGGGAATCGAACTCGGGGCCGCGAGTGGAAAGCGGGGACGCTGACCAACAGC
Source organism: Gryllus longicercus (assembly GCA_038098605.1). Classification (NCBI taxonomy): domain Eukaryota; kingdom Metazoa; phylum Arthropoda; class Insecta; order Orthoptera; family Gryllidae; genus Gryllus; species Gryllus longicercus. The sequence continues at coordinate 343,962 of JAZDUA010000325.1, read as the reverse complement.
TTGCCACGAGGCTAAATTTGTTATATTACACTGTAATACATAAGAGATTACTTCAACGTACTGTAGTGTTTGAGAGAATTTTTAAAATAATGACTGTGCAGAAACGTCAGCGAAATTGTGTTTATTTCTTCCTAACATCTGCCATTTCAACTTTCTACTCCTCCTCAATCGTCACGTTGTGCTAAATCTTATTTGTATTTCCATTGCAGTTTTTCTGGGACAAATTTGTATGGAATCAATGTTTTATTGTATAAGTGGTCACAATAGCGAATAAGTACTGCGGCATAATTTTATTCAAAACCACATAAATTTTATAGTCATTTTTTTCAGCTTAACTTAATTGTTGAATTTAAATTTAACAAATATTAAGCCTTTTAATTCATATGTGGACTAAGTCTACAAAACTACAACAATATTCCCACATCAGCCACATTTTATTATAATATATCAGGAATTTTGTATCATCTGTATTTATCAAATCATAGCGACGTACTTACCTCAGTCGTCAAATTAAATGCGCCATTAAACGTATTTCGTGGCTGTCCTAATTTGAGTTAACCTGATGAAACGACCTTATTTTCCCTCATTTTTCGGAGAACAGCTTTGTATGTAGCGTGGGAAAGCAAAATTTTGTTAGCGTGTAAAACTTAATGAGAAAACTCTGATTTAAAAAAATCTTGTCCTCGGAAACATACAAATTAGGATGCAGTTCAAAGAATACTTTGTATCACTGCATCAAATGGTTCCGTCATTCTGATTACCAACATTTACTCTTTGAGTTGACGTTTGCTGAACATGATGCGATGAAAACCGCAGGTACAAAGGAAGACGAACTCTGTCCTTCAAAGGCAGCCTCTATTATGCCCTTCGACCTACCAACCTGTCACCGGGCATTCTCTACGCGGCAGCGAAGATGTGGTTAACGTGTCAACGCCCACCATCTGTCCGTCTGATCATTGTATCTTCGTGTTTGTTTGTTTTTTTGTCCGGAGTTGTTCCTTATTCGGAACAGGAACACGGAAAGGAAAACATATGGACTTTGAATAAGCAGTCGTGTTTTTTTTTTGGGGGGGGAGAAAACACACTGAAATGCTTCGCTTTCTATTTCTACGCTTATAGAACGATGGAGGTGAATGCCCAGACACGGGACACACTTCTTGTGTCTGGAAAGGAAAATGTCACTTGCGTTGGAGAATTTTTATGCTTTAAACTGTGTCAACCCATTATGTTAAATCTTTGCTTTCGAATTCTTGCAAAATACACTTGTACTGAAGATTGTTATAAAAATGTTTACACTCGATTTGAACAGCTGTTTGCAACTCATAGTCTGCCGGTGTAATTTCATTTGGCTCATGGCTATTAAATTCAGAACAATATTTAAACGGACTTTGGAAATTACGGTTGATTTTTTTTGACCTCCATATTCCTTTAGAGAATTCTCAAGAACGTCTTGCTGATGTGAAAGGAAAGTTGTCTAATGACAGCTCAGTTCGTGACAATGTGTCAATTGATGAGAATCCGGTGGCATCTAAGTGACTCTGATGTTTTGTTTCAAGGTCAATCTTGGGAATTGTCAGCACTCTGATTCGGTTTTATTTCTTAGGGATGCGGCAACAAAACATCGGTGTTTCTACACATCGATGCTCAATTAAAAAAAAAATTATGATCGCTTTATAACAGCACAGGTCATCAGCGACCTCATTATGTTTACATCAGTACATTACCAACAATTTCAACGTTAAAAACTATTGGATCATCACATCATACGCATCTTACATTATTGTATCATAAAATATCTCTTTATTATATTTCATTATTAAATATACTTATTTCTAGTGATGTCAAAATAATCAGGGCACATTAACAAAACTTGGATTATCTGCTTTGATAATTTAGAATTAACGAAACCTCTAGTTCATTTTTCACCCTTGGTCACATTGACCTGAAAAATATTCAGTTATTGGATACACGTATGAAAATTATTATGGAATTTTGTTTGCTGCCGTTTTTCATTTTAAAAATAATGGCCACGTATAAACATCGAACACGAAACATCGATGTTAAAAAAACCATCGGGATCAAAATATCGTTGTTAAATAAAATTGTATTTAACATCCATGTTTTCAAAACATCGGTACCGACGTTGCATCCCTTCTGGCTGGAGGTTCGCTCCGAAGGGAGATGCAATTTTGAAGTGCAAGGTTGGCAACGTGTGCGTTGGTGAAATCAGTGCGTTAGTTAGTAGGCATTGCGTGCGGTGGCTGAACATGGAGGAAGATTATATACTTCGAATCACAATATTATTTTAACATATATATTTTTGTCCGCAAATTAACGCTTTTCACATTTAATTTATTCAAAACATTTTTCGTTTTATTTACGTTTCGACAATGTAATTCAATAACTTCTCCGAGATATGAAAACACATTTTTGTTATTTAATAAGGTTGCATATTAGAATTGGAATTAAAACAGATAATAGCGATTACCTAGGTTTCAATTTGATATAGAGTTCTCTTAGATGTGCAAGTGTTCACATTGACATGCAATCACGTAAAATGTCATTACAAGCATCTTTTTTGTAGGTGGCAAATATTGCCGTAATTTTACTTTTCATTAAAATGACTTTTTTTTAAACCTAAAACTATAAAAAATGTTAATTTTCTAAAATTGTGGTACTCATTTGGCTACACCGCAGTTTGCAGAAAAACGAAGAAGCAAAGAGTAAATCGAAGTCACGTGTAGCATTTGAAAAAACATTTTTCTTGAGATTCTGACGATGTGAGGCGTTCCAGGACCTCTCAAGAGATGCCATGAGGAGAAACATGAACCTTTCAGTTAGAATAAATAATTAAGGGAAAAATCTCAGGATGATTAAGTTACGTGAAAGCGGTCTTAATTGCTCCAATCAGCTCGAACTGTGTCACAGCCTGTTCTCCACCCTTATGACGTCAGAATGGCACGTTCGTGTGTGAAGCATCAAGTCTAGACATAGTCCTCACTATCCTACATGTACGTTTAAGTTACTGCTCTTTCTAACTCAAACCCCCAATCCTCGTCCCTGAATGGGAGAGGGGTGTCATCATGCATGCTAGTGTAAGTAAAGTTTCTAACCCAGGCAAGGAAGAGGAAGAAAAGATCTCATGCGGTCCATGGCTGATTTGGTTGGGTACTGCTCCGGCACTCACCTGCTGTTGATTGGAGATAACACGGAAAACTACCGATCAGAGCAGCCGGCCGCTAGAATTATCTTCCAAACCGTGAATTCGACTTGGCTATGTATCTAGTGTTGAAACTTCTTCCCCTGCTGGCACTGGAACCCTAGGACCTCCCGGCCAGAGACATGCACTGCAATGTTCAACTTCCGGGCTTTCGATAAATTTTAATAAAATTTTGCTCCTGCCGTCTCCAGACGAAGGGGGGAGTAGATTTGGCGAAAAAATCCATATTTTTCAAACATCGATATTTTCTAGCTGAATCATGACTATACTTACATTAATATTGACGTGTTGACATGTATATTTTAAACATCGATGTTTTTGTCGATGTTTCCATCGACATTTAAAACCTTTTGGTGATGTATCGATGTTTTTGTCAATGTTTCCATCGATGTTTCCATCGACATCTAAAACCTTTTGGTGATGTATCGATGTTTTTCTAAAGTTTGCCATCACTGTGGGTTAGCACTTTCCTCTCTGAATGCGCCGTCGCGAATCTGAGCAGGCGTCGCGTGGCGTCGCGTGGCGTCGCGAAGATCGGCGCCTGCTTGTGACGTCTCTTTAAGGAAGAGCTTTCCTTCGCGCGCCGCCCGCCCGCCCGGCCTGGTGCTGTCCGTGGACACTGTGAACCGCCGTCATTAAAGATAAGCGCTCCTTTACGACCGGCGAGTCGCCTCCGCCTCCGCCGTCGGCCGCCAGCCGCCAGCGGCCCCGAGCGCAGTGGGGCAGATGCCGTCGCCGTCGCGCCGGCTGCCGTGGCTCGGGGCGACTGTTGACGTTGCAGCGCCTCGACCCCTGATGGGGGCTGGACAGATACGTTGAATTCGGCGGCGGCGATGGTGTAACGGTCAGCGGATGTTTTTACCGAAGTTCGCGGGTTCAAACCCGATCGAAGCCGTCGACTTTTAAGGGCGAAAAAATCCTTCGTGCGCCTTCCATCGGAGGGGAAGTAAAGCCGGCTGTCCCATGTTAGTAGATTTACTGCATGTGAAAGATCCTAAAGCCTAAATGACGCCTCTGAGCTAAAGTCAAATCGCATGTTTCTCGCCCAAGAAATACCTCCTTTCTCTGCTAGTTGATGAAAGGAGCATAGCAAAATATGCGTGGTTAGACGGAAGAGTGGGCCTGATGACCCGAGTCTCGCTACGTAAAATAAGCCATCAATTCAATTCAATTCAATTCAACGTGTCTGCGAGAGTATTCAGGCGAACGGCTGCTCTGATCGGTAGTTTTTCTTGGTTTCTCCAATAAACACCAGGCGAATGCCGGAGCAGTGACCTAACAAACGGGCCACGGATCGCCCTGATGTTTCCGTCCTCTTGTCTTATCCTTATTCTTTACTTACACACACTTACACGTACATACGTTACCTCACTACCTCACATGTTGGGAGACCAGTTCGGGAGCTTAGAGCTTGTCCCGCCAGGAGCGATGTTCCGTTGATGAGGATTCTTAAAAAAAGGAAATTCTGCAAGATGACGTGTAAGTCGACGCTCCATATCACCATCCAGCGAAGAGGTACAACGTCCCTTCCAGCGTGTATCCTACAGTACAATTACAGGACTAATGGTAATAGAGAAACAGAATAATAAGTCATTCAGTTTGTCTGGTGGACAATTGTAATACAGTTGCTGATCAGTAGTGTTACGTTTTTTCTGCGATCAACACCAGGCGAATTCAAAAGCATTATCCTAACAAATGGATCGCAGCCCTGGCATGAACTTTCCTTCCACAATTATTCCCCATGTTCTACCATTACACACACAGACACATGCACAACACTATCACAGATGTAGGGAGACCGGTCGGCTTAGAGCCTGTCTCGACTAGGGTGGTACAAAACTGGGGAGATATGTGTAGGGGAAAAACTAAACACGTGAAGGTCGGTGCCGGATCTTTCATCATTGAGGAATACCGCCACCTCCCGCACCAATATTCGATCTTCACTCGCAGGACTCGTGTCAGAAGTAGTTGACGCGTTGTGCCCGCAAAGTGGCTCAGTCAATCGAGCTCACTCGCGAAGCCAGAGAAGGAAGTCTTGGCTGCACGTGAGTGTGCGGTGTCTGGCCCACTGTGTCGCAGTGTCAGAAGTTACACTTGTTTTGTGCCCATAAAACTCGCGGCGAGACCGCATTCAGATCCCCGGAGAAATCCTGGAAATTTCGGCCGGAGACTTGTGCTTGCCTTTCGAGGTAATGATCAGTTGGCCCCGAGCTCTTTTTGTGCTCCCTCGTGCGGTAGTTTGTTTATTTCCTTTGAATAGCGTTGCTTTCCCTGACCGCGATTTAAAAAAGACTGGATGGTAATGTTGCAAAGCAGTCCCTCACTTACTTCCTGTTGTGTTGTAAAATACTGCTACAAACTACAGATTGAGTTGCTTCTTCTAAGTGTCTTATTGCTCATCTGTTACTACTGCCAAATAGCAATCATATCAAAGAATAATAATTTACAAAACTACGAAACATCTTAAGAAAATTATTTTTCAAAGTCTTTAACTTCTTGCCTGTGCGTTCGTGCTAATTAACAAAATATACGTGATTGTGATTGATGAAAAGTAGAAGCAATTCTTAATTATAGCTCACTTCTTGTTGATGTTAATATCCCTCAATAAATAACAAAATCACTAGCAAATAATCATCATGTATAGAGGATAAGGAATACAATGTAAACAAAGAATTCGTTTCCCAATAAAAACATGACCTGAATATCATTATATTTAAGTCTTAAAAATTTAGATTTTCTATGATAATGAAGGTTATCTATTTTCCATCTATTACATTTTCCTTAGTTAATTCATATTACTTAAACATTTTCTTGATGTATCTTCAAATAATTCGTACGTTTCTTTGTAATCAAATATGACGAAGATCCATTTTTCTAGTCAGATGAAATTAGAACCACATTTAAGATCAACTCTAAGATGTCGATACGATAGTAATCGCTATATCCTTTTCGCCTCTAAGCAACAACAGTTAATGCAAACAGTTAAGTAACGTAACATCTAAATAAACTTTCTTGAGTTCTCTTTCTTTACTCTTTTTATTTCTCAGGCCACAAATAAGTTCAGAGATTGTCTTTATTCAGAACGTTTATCAAAGAGATTTTATTGTGAACCATAAAAATGCTTATCATGACCTCTCTGATCTTTTGGTAGCTGTGAGGAGAGATAAAAAAGAAAGAGGACTTCCATTTGCGTTCATTCATTAAGCCGGCCGAGGTCAGGCTCTGGTGATGTCAACACCGCCCTGTGGGAGGTCCTCGATTTGAAAACGCGTGTTTATGTATTAATGATCATTTAATCGCTCATTTTTTCATTATATTTCGCAAACTACAAGGTGATGTTCAGAGGAAAAATTTATTTTTAAGTTCTAAAGTAAAAGTATTCCTGCTGAATATGTACACACAAGATATTACATTATTAACATTTTATTTGCACATTTTGGACGAATTACGTTAGGTTAGTATGCTTGGTAACCAAAAGTATCAACAAAATAGTTACGATTCGAGGGATATTAAAGGTCACATTTTATTTTGCGAGAAGAAGACAGTGCGATACGAGTCCGATACGCAGAGTAGAGCAATCCTACGAGCAAAATAAAATCACTTTTCATACGTGTGGTACACAATTTTTAGACAGCCTACTGGCTTACATCTTATTCTCATTCAAGTATAGAAATCACTTCAGTCTACATTATGGTCAGTAGTAGCAGATACGGACCAACGAAAATAATTTTTGTTGCATTCACAGATTTATTCGAACATTTGAGCATCGTCTTACTTTAGTGATAAAAAGAGAACGTTTAGCACGAAATGCATGCCATTTAATGCATGCTCTTTTACTAGCGAATATCAAAGCAAAATATAAAACTGCTCCAGATGGTGGTAATTTTGTACGTTGACAAATCGTTGGATCGGACAATGTCCTCTCTAGCGGAACATTCTAGAAGCAGCTTCATGCAATTGCTAGTTTTCTTTCTTTTCTCCTTCAGTTCAATGCGAATGTCGGAGTAGTATCTTCAACAATTGGTCACGTTTTGCGCGCTACATTTTTTTTTGTATCCTCTCTGATCTCCCATTCTCTGGCCCTGATTTTGGACTGATATGCCAAATTTATTAATTTGGTAGCAACACTGTTGCTTAACACAACGGGGGTTAAACTTCAAGTGAATATTATCATGATATAGATGTACGAATGATACATAAACCTAATAATATTCGTTCATTTTGTAATGTATTATTTGCATGGCATGACACATCCCCTTCAACGTTTCACTATTTAAAAATTGGTTTATTTCTTTCTCATGTGTAATTTTTATTATTACTCCATGCAGCTGTGGTATTCCAAATCTTTTCCGGGCTGTGGTGGTTAAAAAATGGGCACTGAGGTACCGCGCACCAACGCAGCAAGGGGTGGCTGAGAACAAGGCGAAACAGACCGCAAGCCATCACAAACTATGAAAGGGAAGGTAGCAGTACATACCTCTGGCAACGCAGGTGTTACAAAGTTCAAAGTTTATAACAATGAATATTTATTGTTATAGTTTCAAAGTATTCATTTTTATACCGATTGTGTAGGTTTGGTGTCATTTATTGTCTAGTATCGATACCGTCACCTCCGGTATCAAACGAAAAAAATATTTATATACAGGATGGCCGGGGAGGAAACGTTGAAATTTCGAAAATAACCTCTTAAGAAAATTTTAAGCATATTTTGTCTTATAATCTAATTGGGTATTCCCAATGGCTGAGCCGCAAGAAGCCCTCAAAAGTTGGTTTGAAAACTTGCTTTCTAGGAAAAGATTTGCATTGCAGAAACATATAAACACTACAGGCACGTGTAAACTGTTGTCTTATGAACAAAAGAAATGAATATATTTGTTCAGAACGAAAAATTAACTCAGAAATAAAAAAAAAGCGCTGAATTCACACAATTCGACTGCCTGCACCGAAAGCCGAACGTCTTAACCAAGCTCCGTGAAGTCACGAAAGTTAAGAAACTCGAGATACTGCCGGTCCCTGGATGGGTGACTGTGTGATAACCTCGAATATTAACGGCGCTGAGCTCCTGGCTGACAGGAATAGAAGGCAATTGTGTGCGACTTCACTGTCGTATGATCGTTTGAGTGCCAGAAGATTTACTCCACATTCAGTGTCAAAGAGGCCGGTTCGGATGGCCGAGATCGTTAAGGCAGTGGTGCTGTAGAGATCTCGCTCCGAAGGATCGAATCCCGCCTCGGGCATGGTTTTATTTGTGTTCGTCCCCCCCCCCACCATCACCATATGTCATCTTCACAGTTACCATCCCGTTAAATGCAATAGTGGTCACTAATTACCTAGATGTGATGCGACCTTAAATAACAAACAAACAAACAAAAATATGAAAGGGTTGGAACGTTGTGACGCAAGCAACAGAATTTGATTCTTGAAGTACGAATTTTGTTACGAATCGGCGAGTCCGTAGACTCCTGCTGTGGATTCGTCGCAAAACCTGCAAGGACTGATTTGCAGTGAAAGGAAAACCTGTTTGTTTTCCATTACGCGGAGCTGTTTGTCCTGGCGGGATTCGAACCCGGGCCTTGTATTTGTTCGCGCGGATTCCGCTGCCGTTTATTGGAGCTGCGAATACCACCCCTCCGTCGGTCGAAACTGATTGCTCCCCATAATTGCAGATCTCCTTCCCCTGGCGTTGTCGTTCGCTTCCCCCACCCTTCTCTCCTTCCTCCCGCCAATTGACCACTCCTCTGCCTTCGTCTCTGGCGAAGTTGCGATTCTGGATCGATATATTAGGTGTTGATACAAACATCGAAATGAAGAATCGGCCGACTGAATGGCTCGGCGCCAACTTCCGTTGCCGATGTCGCCTCGTTGGCTCAGAAGTTGTTGCATTCGAGTCCCGTCCGAGACAGATTTTGCACTTGAGCTGCTGTAGCTAGTCAGCTAGATGGAGTTCAGCTGCAGCCTGGAGGAGAATTTCAGCGGCCGGCCGCTCTGATCGGTAGTTTTCCGTGGTTTCTCCGATCAATACCTAATGAATGCCGGAGCAGTACCTGAACAAATGGGCCACGGTTAATTGATTACTGATAATTGAATTTCAAATTCCGAATTATCTATATTGTTGACTGCGATTAGTGTTGACTCAGAATTTCAAAAATGGATTTTAACAATTGATTTAAAGTAATACATAAAAATGTTAAATCCCTTGCTTTAATTCACATTCCTTTTCATTAAACGATATGTAATAAAGTATTCAATGTATAGGGAAGAAAATGTCCTATTTTTTTGGCAATACTATGCAGATGTACTGTCGTACGTGTACTGAATCACATCACATGCCGTTTACGCCCTCCTCTCAATCCACTTCCAAAGACCTTTATCTTTCAATGTTCTATTATTACCGAACCATTGCTTTACTTCTAGGCTGTCCGGGTGACGCCGCGTCGTTGGCAGATAGGCCGACGTTTCGCTTGTCATGTCGCAGGCTTCTTCAGGGTAGTGACACAGTAAAACTTTTACTACGTTTTACTGTGTCACTACCCTGAAGAAGCCTGCGACATGACAGGCGAAACGTCGGCCTATCTGCCAACGACGCGGCGTCACCCGGACAGCCTAGAAGTAATGGACTCGAGCCGCGGAAGCCTACGTGTACGAACCATTGCTTGTCGCACACGTTATCTTGATCACTCCCTTCAATTATGATGCATCTTTTTGCCTCTCTGATGAAAGATACCTTCAGCCATAAGTTCCAAGAGATGCTACCGTGTTCGCCTCCGCCTTCGCTTCCTCCTTTGCCTCCGTCGTCGCCTCCGCTTTCGCTTCTTCTTTCGCGTCCGCTTTCGCCTCCGCCTTCGTCTTCATCCTCGCCTCCGCCATCGCCCTCCCCTCCACCTCCCTCCTCGCCTTCGTTTTCGACTCCGCCCTATACTCCACCTTCGCCTCCGCCCTCCCCTCGTCCTTGGCCTGCGTCCTCGCCTCCACCCTCGCCCTCCACTCCGCCTCCATCTTCGCTTCCTTCTTCGCCTCCGCCCTCGCCATCTCCAACTTCGCCTTCATCCTCACTTCCACCCTCTACCCGCCTCCGCCCTCTCCTTCACCTCCGTTCTTGCCCGCCGCTTTCGCCCCCCCCCCCCCCCCGTCGTCGCCACCCTCGCACTGCCCCTCCGTCGTATCCGCCACGCCTATTCCACTCTTCCTCTCCCCTCATGCCCCATTCTCCCTCTCTGCACGATTGAGCGAGCCTCCTGTGCGTTCTCTTCATCAGCTCCCATTGTGCTTGGCCGACTGTGTGCTTTGAATTGGAGTTTGCTTTAATTGTGAAATGGGCGATGTTGATTGGAACAATATTTCGTTTCCGCTGAAAGCTATGGAAAGGTATCGTCATTCGCAGATTGCCATTCAATTGTCTCCTCTTTTCTGCGTGAATCCTCTTCGCAAAACAGTTTTAAAATGGCGGGAGTATCGACCGGTGAAAATAACTTTTTCTGCAACTGTATGAAGAGGCGAGTTCTGTCACAACAGAGTAAAAACCATTGTGGTAAGAAATGGTGTGGTGTTAAGGCGTCATGTCTGTACCGGGGTCCGCAGCCGCCTCAGAATCGCACTGAAGATGGCCGCAATGCGACCGAAAAAGCTTTATGGAAAAATAAACACTTGCAACAAAACAATACCTAATATTTATTTGTGAAAACAAAGAATGCGATAATATCAAATTATCAAGTTTCTTTAAGGACTTTTATTTTTAATGTTCAACCTATACAAGTCATTCATTTGCTATTAACGTGATTTTGAGTAAAATGTGTCTTTGACTTCTGTCTTAAACACGTTAAGACATTACGTTCCCTGCTGAAAATTTGCGCGTCTCATACGTACATGTAATTTCTAAGCGTTCGTTTTACTGATCAATCTCTTTTCAAACCCGGAAGACAAGACGTCCAAAAATAGTAATTTACAGTTACAAGGTCGGAATGTAGACTACACAGTGTGAGCTTTGCGGGCGGTGCTCAGAGTTCGGAATGTCGAAACGAGGAAATTAGTCCGACATTTCCTAGTTCGTTGGATGCGAAGAAAATTCATACGGTACTGTAATGTGGCTACGTCCTGCCTCAGAGCCGTATAGTAAACAAGCGAAATGCGTCTCAGAAAAAACAAAATATTTATGATGTGTAGTAAAAGTAACATTTTATTTTGCGAGTACGAAATGTTGTGACACATGGCCGATTGGCACCATCCTAAGAGAAAAATGAAATCGCTTTTAGCACGTGTATATATATATATATATATATATATATATATATATATATATATATATATATATATATATACAATATTTTTTAGACAAATTCTGACATTATTGATTTAATTATTTTAACTACTGACTTTATTATTATTATTATTTTATTACACATCACTTAATGATGTATTTAGGTCATTAGTACGTATCTAAGGTGGTCAGTCGCAAATAATATTGTTTATTTGTTGCATTCACATCGGAACAGTTGGGCTTCGTCTCATTTTAGCACGAGTGCTAGACATTGAACTTAAGCATGCCACGCATGCCATGCAAGGACCGCTTTTACAAATGGCCGTGTAAAGTTTTTTAAGTATCAAATTGAAATAGTCCAGTAGATAAGTTAGAAATGGATGCTGATTCGGGAATTGGAGAATATCAAAAAGAAAGAACATTCTCTCTTCCTTGTAGTGATAACGAAGTCATCTGCAGATTCACTGGTGTGCGAGGCATATCTCTACATTGTATTGACATTGGATCGGGTGGTGTTTGCCAATACATCAAAACACCTACCATTCATTCCTCAATTACGAAATTAGAAGTTTATTTACATTTACTTCAGGCAATCTTTTTCCTTGTGATTTACCATGTGATAAGGGATTGCGGAAGAAGAAAATTGAGATTACGAAGTAAAATATGTGTTCGCCAAAGGAGCTGATAGTACGTTAGTACTTACATTTGATTAGTATTTGACACCTTTTGCCAATAATGTTATGTTTTTTTCTGAATTTTTTATAGAATGTGCCAAGACTAATAAAGTCGCATTTCCTATATTCAGTAAAATGCTTTACTAGGTTGTTGGATATACAAAAGAATTTTAATGGTGCCAGAAAACCTTCATGCTGTAAAAAAGTCTTAATAAATGTTGTCTAGCTAGATCACATTAAATAGTGATGGATTTATCTGCTTGAAGGGTGGTTCAAATCTCTCTGTTGATTAATAAATCCGTGGAAATGTGATTTTTTAACTGTGGTAAAACTGAGTTACTTACACTTGGTATCGGGTCATCGTGATGCAAAGAACACACAGAGCCTGAACGTACGCAGTGGGAAATTATAATGTTTTTCTATTCGAGGCCAACAATGGACCTACGGTAAATTTTCAAGACGTAGTAATGAGTAGAGAATAGTAAAATAGTCCATTTCCAACATATGATTGTCATATTAATAAATAATGAAGTTAGAGGTGTTTACATGATGGTGATGGAGAGTGAGGCAAGTGCACTTCAGGTGACGTAAGTGGATTCGCGAGAAAGGATGAGGTGAGATTTCGATGTGGAAATGGATCGTGCTGGGATAGGTTTGAAGAAAGGGTCGAAAAGGGATTGGTAACATTTTATCCAGTGTTTTCATTTCTTCCATTCTTAGTATTTTTATATCATACTGCAGTGCAGGGAAGGAAAGAATTGAAATCTCTTACAAATTCTCGAAAATTCGGTGGGAATTTGGAAAGGGAGATATAGGAAAGAAACAGAAACAAAACAGATGGAAATAGGTAAATTAGCAAATCAGGATTATTAACATTCGGTAAAAAATAAAATCGACGACTGGCATTTACTGTTCCAAGTGATCTCGAGCCAACGATCCTTTTGTCATTATTTGATCATTAGAATCTGCAGAACGTCCTTGGTTCATAAATAACTATTAATGAAAAATGGACATGTTCAATTTCACTTTTTTTGTAAATCTTGGAATTTTACCGCGAGTAAGCTAAATTTTATAAATTTATACGTTTTATGAAAAGTTTTATAAAATAAGTTCACAGAAAATATCACCGTGTACTACAGGCACAAGCTACTGTTGCGCATTCCCACGGTCAGTTTTTCCTGCTGTAAGATGCCGTCTCTCCGATGTACAACGCATCACCGGGAAAGTAGCATAGCTATTCCCTTCCTTCTACGGATTTTGCACTCGATTTGGTCGCAACAGGTTCGGGACGGATCAGAAATGTGTGTCGTAGAATGCCGTAAAGACGTCTTTGCACTCCTATTTCCTGAATACAGAAAAGGTCTTCGGCATTCAGCAACGAATTTCTAATGTGAAAGCAAAAATATTAGGGATTCAGGTGTAATTCTTTGCATGTGTTACTGACAAATGGCAGGAGCGAGTTACCTCGATGTAGAGATGGTAACGTAATTTTGCTTGGTTTGTGTTCATTACCTAGAAGTTAGTCCTGCTAGTTATTTTTACCTCGCTGCATCTAAGTTGTATAGAACGTACCACGTTTGATTAAGCGTTTTGTGAGTCAAGTTCGAAAATGTGTAATGTAATTTAATAAAATTATAATAAATTTCCCAATTTTGAGGAATTCTTGAGTTTATTTACTTATTTAACGTCGTGGAAAGAAATACTATACGTGCATGATATGTCCTAGTTACAGTGGAATTGAAATAAAGTTCTGAACGGTTTCTTTGGAATATTCATATTAACTAAGTCGTCCCTCGTGCCAGTAATATTCTAGATGCTGTACTACAAACAGCACTTGAGTCCTTTCACTATAGACATGAAAAATGTGTGAAAAAAATTGTGACATTAATAAGCAGAAACTCTTCGCTGCATGATACACGCAGTTTTTAATGGAAATTAAACTCCCCAGCGTGGCGCCAAGGTCGAGAAGCAATATGAATATCGCGGAATCTGTTGAAAGAAACATGTAGGTCGCACATAAATGAAAGTTTAAGGCGCGCGCTATATTTGGACACGCGTGTTTTGTACTTGCCGTGAAGCGACTATCCACCATGGAATTTTCCCACCACCAGATCTACATTTCATCATATTACAGAACGAGTTTCGTAATACAATTGTCGGGTTTCGTCGGATAAATATTAAAATTTTGCACATGGTTCCAAAATAAGTATGTGAGATTCGTTGAAATAATTGTTGGTAACAGAAATCTTGTGGTTATTCATTATAATAATAGTAGTAGAAGTAATGAAACCACAATGAAATCAAAAGTTTTTGATAGATTTTTTTTTCAAATATTTAATATCAAAGAAAACTTCCGGGAATAAATTTTTCCATTTTAAGTAAGGTCTACAACAATCCAAATAGCGTGGATCACACGCAATATTTGTGTTTACTTCTCGTCATGCCCAGACAGTGATATTGAGGCGCCTCTTTAGACACGTGACAACTTATCGTACTTTCACGGATTAAACGTCGAATTCGTTCACCGTATACCCCGTACAAGGATAAGGATAGAAACCAGTATGTCATACGTAAGCAAAACGTGCGAAAATCATATCAACCATTCAAAATCCAACTCTGTTATCTCATTCTCTGTTGAAAAGTTGATTAAACATAATGCGAACGACTAACAAGTAGTTCCACTATGTCCCTACCTTAAATTGATATTGGCAACTCTTATCTCCTGAATCTTTCTGAATGGACATCAATTGTTACAGCAGTGCCTCTGACTGGAAAGTCCTAGGGTTTGAATCTTGATGGTGGAAGTATTTGCGATATAAGCCACATAGCTACGTCAAATTATGCAGCTATCCTGAAGAGTATTTTAGTGGTCAGCTGCTCTGATCGGTAGTTTTCCGTGGTATCTCCAATCAACAGCAGGCGAATCCCAGAGATGTACCCTAACAAACGGGCCACGGACCGCGCGCAATCTTTCCTTCCCCTTCCTTGTCTTCTCGTCATCCCTCACTTACACACACTTACACTAACCTGCACTAAACTAATACACTTGTTGGGAGACCATACAGAATATCCCGACTGGGGCGGTGCCTCGATGGTGGGAGATACCTGGTTTGGGAAAACCTCGCAAGCAAATGGGTAGGTCCACGTCGGATCTCTCCATCCTGTAGCAGAGATCACCGCCACCTTCCGCACAATACACTTAGGGGACTAATCGATCAATCAATCCTGAACCACCTCCTCCACCTAGTCTTCCCGGCCATCGCAGTTCGCATATTTTTTTTAGATTTGTTGTTTAGAAGTGGCACGGGAATAGTATTATCGACATCTTAAAGTTTTACAAATTGATATATCAAAAAGCAAGTCTGTGTGTAGCCATGGTGTGGCCCTTACTTGCGCGTGTTTTCTGGCAGTTATTTATTTCCAAATGAAATGCCGACGGGAAACGTTTTATGGCCCGCGTTTTCAGTCTGTGAAAATTACACGCTTTTACTTACCATTAACCCAGTTCAAAGCTACGTCTTCGTTTTGTCTCATTAAATACACTATTTTTCACGCAAAAGTTATTGTGCACTCCTCAGACTCTCTTGAATTTCTGCAAGGGCAGGTATTTCACAGATGCTGTTTTTGCAAACACTTTTTTATAATAATTAAATAAATAATAGCACATTAACTGTGTGCCTGTGAGTTCTCGCTAATATTTCTCAAACATTGTTATTGATAATTTACTTAAACCTTTTAGTTTTTGTCCCTTCTTTATACGACCATAGCTCTCATCGGAGGTCATATGATACATCTATCAAAATCAGTTGCTTTTAGTGATTTACACAACAATCCCCAAAGCCTTGTCGTACTCGTGTATTAACTATTTACTACGGGGCCTAGAATATCCGTAACGTTACGTAATGGATCGAAACAAATGTGTTTACATTGCGCAGTTCTCAAGGAACACATATTGTATCTAATCTCTTGAACCATTTCTAAATATCGAATATAATTTTCCCATAATTTTATGTTCCAAAATCCTAAAATACTATATCGGGAGCCTAAAAGTGCCAGACTTACGTTTGAAACTTTATTTATAAAACTAAACGAAACTATAAATTCCAATGTAGAATGTAATTTATTTACTTCAGAATATGATTATATCTTTAATAAGTTACAAAATAAGACATCTCAATGCTGATTTTTTTTAGCGCGAAATAAGTTTGATTTAAATTATGTTAAACGGATGTACCTAAAGAAGCAGACTTTCGGTCTTTGAAACGTCGTACCTTACGGGCGGGTATCCACGGGGAGGGAAATCCTTAAAATTTCTCAGTCAATATTAATTTTAACTTGTCATGAAAGTTTCAAGCAAAAATATTTTCGGATACCATCGAATAAGCGAATAAAATTGTATAGTAGCTGAGTATAGCCTACGATATTTTACAAAATCTGACAATATAACGCTTTCGACCAAAACATTTTAAATTTCCCTTCCCAAAATTTGTCTCTAGATCCTCCCCTATACCTTATAATACTTAAAAAATACAATCGCATAATGTAATGAACATATTATGTTTTTCCACATGTTTGTCTATAATTAAAGGATACTATAACCGATATTTACAACAATATATTTCAAACTTCCGTAACTCTTGTTAAGACCGGCGCTGCCTGTGTAGGAGAGGTTGGGCCTTCCGTTCATTTCCCACGTCCGTCGATGAGGGTCAGGAGAAACGCGGCGGCGGAGGAGGGGGAGGGGAAGGGGGAAGAGGGGGTGGGGGGAAGCAATTGCGAAGGCACAGGAGGCCGTGGCGGCGCCAGGCGAAGTCCCCGTTCTCTGAGGCGGGCATTCAGGCTCGCACAGGAATGCAAGGGCGGTGTTGCTCTTGTACTTGGGATTTGGCTGAACTCTGATTGAGGCGCTCAGGATAATAACAGCAGATTCCAACCGACCTCGCATTTTCAGTTAGAAGTAGGACGGAAAACTCCTGCTTTTTACTGATCATATGCTGAAATATCAAATGAATTGCGATATGGAAAAACCATCAAATTCAACCTTAAAAAATTTGTCCGGAGTGAAAGTGAACGTCGAAACAGAATTTTTTTTTATCGAAACGAACTTCTATTGGTATCTGCCGTTATAATTCTGAGCCCCTCAATTATCTGGATTATTTTGGACCGGAGCCTATCCTGATAGTTAAGTTGATTGATTGGTGTTTCCGGGGGCATCAACTGCTAAGGTCATTAGTCCCGTAAGCGTAGTGTGTTTTATCGCGGAAGGTGGCGATAATATTCCATCGCTGGATGGTGACTTCGACGTGCAGGGTTTCCCTCAACGTGGTATCTCCCCGTAGCGAGGCACCGCCTTAGCCGAGACAAGCTCTAAATCTCTCGATATGTGTGCTAGTGTAGTGCATGCAAGCGTGAGTGTGTAATGGGTGAGAATAGGACAACGAAGAAGTAGGAAAGATTGCGCGCGGTCCGTGTCCTGATTGTTAGGGTTCTGCTCCGGTATTCACGTGGTGGTGTTAGAGAAACCACGGAAAACTACCAATCTGTGCAGTCGGCCCCTAGAATTCTCTTCCAGTCAGCGGTCCGGTAATTTGAGGTAAAAACGTTCATTTCTAGGAAAAGGCTGAATAAGTACATACTTCATATAAGTACATAAAGGCTGAACACACACACTTCACTGTAAACACATTGTGTAAACGAAAACATCGACATTTATAGAGTCAATAGGCTTGCTGACTTCCTGACGGGGGATTTAATAATATAATTTAAGACACATTAAGTGTGTGGAAAAATAAATTTTATTTTTCCTCTACGCAACCAAGGTAGTAAGAGTTCTGATAATTGGTGTTCTGTTGTTGTTATTGTTATTATTCAATCTAGAGCTGAATGTCTATTCTCCAGTCGTCATGGATTAAAGGAGCACATCCCAAAATCGTGGCATCAAGCAAACCTAATCATCGCAGCAACTGTCTTCCCCGATGGCGGGGCCACGTGCGATCGAGCCGGCTGTCTGCGCGGTGAAGGTTGCGGGCGGGGCGGGGGCAAGAGAGAGGGCGGCGGTACCGTTCGCGCCCGTGACCCGGCGATAGGATTCGTGCGGCGGCGGCGGAGGAGGATAGATTCCAATGGCGCCCGACCGGTCGCCCGCACGCCCGCCGCGAGGGACCGTTACCACACGGCGCCCCCGCCCCCGCTCCCCCCCCCCGCGCCGCTCACCTCCGCGTCACGCCTCCGCCGACAGCCCATTGTTCATCCGACGAGTGCGTAGAGCGACGCGTGGTGTTGCGATCACCGCGCTCACCGACTTTCCACCTTCGTACTCACCGCTTGGATACCGGAGCCCCGCCAACTATGGCCCACCCCCGTAACTTCTAAACGGCTCACGATATCCAAGTGCAGTTTTCGCTCAACAATGCGAAATCACGGGGCAAGTAATATGGTGTTGAGGTATTGTGTGGAATATTTTTATTTTCGAGAAATTATATACATCATAAAAAGAAGAATCCATTCATGTGTTATAAGTTAGTATTTTTATACTAATTTGAGTATAAAAGTAGATTTTCTGACATGTGACTAATTTAAAATCACAATTCAAAAATTTTAATTTTATACTCAAATTACTATCAAAATATATCATATCACGCATTATTATATTCCTCTTTTTTGATCTATCCATTTTCGATTACAAAAATATATAGGTCCACTTCAAATAATCAAAGATTAAATTTCTCGAAAACTTAAAAAATATTACGAACAATATCTCTACGTCATATTACTTGTCCCATGATTCCGCAATGTTGGACGAAAACTGTATTTCAACAATCTGAACCCTTTCGATATTATGGGGGTAGCCCGTAGTTGATGCGACTCGCTGTGTATGTGAAAACCGAACGAACACATTATACAGGAAACTAAAACACCAAATTGCTAATTCGTGTAAACATTGCAGAAAAGTGAAAGTGTGTACGAAACCAAGACAAAAGCTAATTACATAAATAGAACCAAACTTGATTTGTGTCAAAAATTGAACGGACCTATGTTGTAAATAGGTGACGAGATAATGATTGAATGTATCGATGACAAACAATATTGTACTAACTAGAAATAAGTTTGACTTAAATTATTCGTTTTAGATCAAAATAAATGTGGTAGTAAAACAATTAAAACACCGAGAGCTTTGTTCTATTTTGAGCTTTTTATTAAACTAAAATTGATGATTCTTTTCTGAAAGTGAAAGCTGTATGTTTTATTACTTGCTCTTATCGTTTTTATAGTATAAATCCTAAGCTGTAATATACAATAATATTATAATAATAATAATAATAATAGAATATGAAAATTAATAAAATGAACGATTATCTACTGTCATTTCTTCATTACTTATTTGTCGTGCGAATTGTATTCTACTGGAAGCAGTTCTAATTTCGTCGTCTGGAGCTCACAAGCGTTAATTGAGGTTATAGTTAGCGAAGCGAAGATAGCGAGTGTGTTAATTTCACATGTTCATTTCTTTTCTTTGATGACTTCGACCAAACCCACTTATCGTATGAGAAAAATCGATATAGTCTTAACCACTTCGTGCCTTCAGTTGTATAATTTGTTACGCGTTTCTGCGCGATGTCTCGCCATATTAATAAAGGCATATTATTATTATTATTATTATTATTATTATTATTATTATTATTATTATTATTATTATTATTATTATTATTATTATGTGCCTCAACGATGAATGCTAGTTGGAACGAGCCCGTGTTTGCCTTCCGCGAGGGAGTTAATCACAAAACGCGTCGGAATCCCTTGATGTCTCACGACGAAGCGCGCGGGTGCGTGGTGAGCAAGGGTCGTGTCGGCCCGCAGTTCCACAGCAGGCGCTTAAGAATGCAATTCGCGCCAACGCGTAACACGCCGTACCTCCTTCTGTTGTTGTTTAGGCACTGCCGCTTCCTCTTGACCCAGTAATGTGAAGCTACTGCCACACGAACTGATCGGCATTGGGGAGGGTGGGGGAGGGACGGGGAGGGACGGGGAGGGACGGGGAGGGAAGGAGGGGGTGGGAGGGGCGAGGGGGAGGGAGAGAGTCTATTTCGGTCAATTTTCTTAACAAATGTCTTAAATGTGTTTTGATCTCATTTTCTGTAATGAGGCTTCACTTTATTTTAGCCTGGGAGTAAACATTAATAAACGACATTTGTTTTTTGTGAAAACGTGCAAAATTATTAGGCATGTCTTTTTATTCTTACTAACATTTTTACACTTTTCTCTTTTAGTTGACTGGATATACAATAATTTATATTCGTTCTTTTGTCATTTAATTTAAATAGCTTTATGCTTTTATTAATTTCAGTTTCACAAAACGTTTTCTGTGGTACTTTGAGTTATGAGTGATTTTAGTTTTTGTGAACACTGGGTGGAGACAGAATAGCAGAAACAAATTATTTGGTTTTCTGTCATTACAAATATTACAGTTCAAATATCATGAATACAATAAAATTTAATGCAAATTGTTAGTCCATATTTTAAGGTATTTTAATTGAGTGACTTTTTGCCTGTTTAGGATTTGTTAGTGTATAACATTCGATCTCTATTTAGAGGTATGGGTATTACTCGCGCAACTTTTCTTGAACGATGACCTTGCTTCCCCCTCTCTGACACAATAAACATTTGAAGACAAAAGCTCGCAGCGAGCACTAATGAAAACATTGCAAACACATCTTCATCGCCGCGAAAAATAAACTATTTTACGTTGAAGACGAGAAGTTCTGATCGTGATTTTTTTCCAAAAAATTTAAATAAATTACCAAAGCAGGTGAAGATTCATCACAGGAAATACCTCGAACTCCTGAGAAAATTAGAACGCAAATTATAGAGAAAGTTGCGAAGGCATGACTGATTCTCCAGAGAGTGTCAGTGCTTCATAAAATCTAGTGGCCGATTTCGTAACTAATATCCCCACTCTACCCGCATTTCTTCAATCCATCGTTCAAGAAAAGTTGCGCGAGTTATGATTCCGTCAACAACTGAGACTTCGTAGTACCGTACCATACCTTCAATCGTATCGTACCGTTCCGTACTTCTACGAGTACGAGTTCGTATATGGCGGGTGGCGGCGTGAATCCCTCCCACCAGAACTGGCGCCGACCTACTCACCTCGCCTTGCGGGTTTTTCCCTATACAGGTTTTAACCCATAGCAGAGCACCGCCCCATCAGTTTCATTCTCAACGCTTCCAACTTATGTTCTAGTTTAGGCATGTCTGTGAGCACAGGGAGGAAAGAAAGATCGCGCTTGGTCCGTGTCTCACTGGAAAGTTCGCCTGTTAATGATAGCCGAAACCTCTGATCAGAGCTGCCGGCCGGTAGGATTCTCCTCCTGACATCGGCTGAACTGGATTCAGCCACATAGTTGGCGTCGAGTTCTCCCGCCGTCGGGTCTCGAACGTAAGCACCTCCCGCTACTGAAGGTCCCTTGCGCGGCGAAGGTAGCAAGAACAGACCTTCTATATATCTAAAAGTCTATGCTCAAAAATAAAACATCAATATTACCAGCCCATCGATCCAAAACCATGGATGTTTTCAAAACTTAATTACTATACAGTGAAGTTCATGGAAGGCGTATTTAATTTAAGTGATATTGTTTCTCAATTTTAATTGAAATTTAACTCACAAAAGAATGTCCTAAAATCATCAGGACTAATTTGCCGAAACTTCGATTATCTGATTCGATAATGTAAAAATAATGTATTGAATTGATTTGAAACGATGCCTTATTTTACGTGACGAGACTCAGGCCATGTCGCCCGCTCTTCCCTCTGACACGCAAATTTTGCTACATTCCTTTTACCCATTGGCGGAGAAAGGAGGTATATCTTGGGGTAACGAAAATGGCGACAATATAGACTTCTTTATTGACGAAATCTAGATTTTATTTAATGTTCATCCTTAGTCACAATAGTCTGATCATACAATTGACAGATTTCTGAAATTTATAGAATAATTTTATCATGGTGGACTTTTTTAATTTAAAAATATAGATTACCTAAAAACATCAAACTCTCAACATCGATGTTAAGAAAACATCGGCTTCAAAAGACATTGATGGTTTTATAAAAACATAGATGTTTTGAAAACAGACATGAGTGTCGCATTCTCAGTAGCAACGCGATCTCTGAGAAATCGATGATTTTATGAAAATATCGATGTTTAGAAAACATCGGCGTCGATGTCACATGCCTAGTAGCCGCGCGGTTTGTCTTTGAGAAATTGATGTTAAACGATGATTTTGCAAAAAAATCGATGTTTTGAAAACTTCGATGTTGCACCCCTTGCGGCAGCGAAATATATCTCTGAGAAATCGATGTTAAAATCATACAATATAACTTTTATAAAGATAAAAACATCTGTTTTGAAAACATGAATTTCGATGTCGTATCGCTACTAGGCGCGCGGTTTATGTCTGAGAGGTCCTAGGTAGTCGCCCGGCGCGCCGACCTGCTCCACGCCTCTTCGCTCTGCCCGCCTCCTCGCCTCCACCCCTCCTCCCCTCCTCGCTCTGCCCGCCGCGCCGCCGCAGCGGCCTCGTAAAGAACGAGAGCGGCCCTCGCCGCGCGGGGCTAGATTATCGCTCTTCACGAGGCGGCGCTTTGTTGCCCGCGCCGAAATGCGGTTCCCCTCGAAATCGCGCGCTCTCTGGAATGCAGAGCCGTCTCCCCTTCGTTACAGCTAGTTTACTGCTAATGTGGCTAACATCCTCCAATTATGGACTCTGGATTCACATACCACACAGAAGTTGGGGCATTTGTGTCAATCGATGATGTGAACTGGACCTAGTGAAAGTTGACTCATTCGTGTCCATATCCAAGTGAACTTTCTGATTCTTCAGAATTTTGTGGACTGTGTGGTATGGGTGTCAAATCCCGGTTCACTGGGAGAGGTGGCTCACTGAAGTCACTGCAGTGTCTCAGACCGGGAGGTCCTAGGTTCGGATCCCAACGGTGGCTGGGTTTTCGACACTAACATGTTAGCTAGGTCGAAGTCAGTCGCTGTCTGTAGGTGAATTCTGGCAACCTGCTGCTCTTATCGGTAGTTTTGCCGTCGTTTTTCCTATCAACACCAGGCGAATGCCGGAGCAGTACCCTAACAAACGGGCCACGGACCGCGCGCGTTCTTTCCTTCCTCGTCCTTGTCCTATCCTCAAGCCTTAGTTACACACATACTTGAATGCACTACACTATCACACATGCCGGGAGACCGATCGAGAGTATAAATCTTGTCCGGGATGGGGCAGTGCCCTGCTGGTGGGAGATACTTGGTTGAGGAAAATCCCGCTAGCCGACGGTGGGTCGGCGCCGGATTTCGCCGTACGGCGAAGAAAAGATCACCGCCACTTTCCGAGCAAAACATACACTACACTTATGGGAGTAACGACCTTAGCCGTTGACGCGCCCGGAATCCCTACTAATCAACCAATCAAATCTCGGTTCAGCCATGCGACGTTTCTGGTAGACGAAGCGAGCTAATGGCCAGGTCTTTCGAGATTCTCCGCTTTGCCTCCCTGTCCTACTATTCATTCATTCATTTATTCATTCATTCATCATTCATTCCTCTCATCTCTTAGCTCACGTAGCCATCAAATAGTTCAAATAACCACAATAACGGTGCAGGAGCAAGAAGAAGAAGAAATATCCAATGTGCCTGTAGATGTTCTTTGAATGTTGAAAACTCTGTTTAATATTGACCTTGTTGACATGTTAATAACAGATCTTTAGAAGACAGGTTTTCAAAAAAACAACCGTTGCAACAAATTTCACATTTGAAAATTTCCTGGGAAGACCGCATTTCTGAAGACAATTCTTTGTATTTGAGAAAAAGTTTCTTACTGCAAGCAGCTTTCATTTTGCACATGGACAATATAGTAATCTGTAAACGTTTAGTTTTCCCTTTTTTATGGATAAGAACTTTACCTGGTACGATTGCCAGAATTGATTATTGTTTCTGTTATAATCTCTGAGATAGGATGTTTTTTCATGTGGTGGTGCCAGTTTGGCAGACCTCGTTCTTCATTGCAGCTCATGTTGCTACATTCAGCATGGTGCAGACATATTCGGCATATCTCGGCGACGACAGACTTTTGTGCTTTGAGAATTATTACGTTGGAATAGATTGCAATGTTTGCAAGCAATGTTTATTAAACTTAAAAAAATTTCTATATATAATTTTTTTTAGAATAAATAAATATTTATATAATAAAAAAATATGTAAAATATTTAGCATATTTATAAATTTTTACCATTCTATTTGCTGCTAATAACAAACAGTAAAAAAATTCAGCGATATATTATATTGTAAGGGTTATTATGTTTTTTCTCTCTCTTTCTGCTCTACCAATGGTGGCATTTAATGAATGCACGAGATTCACATAGACCTTTTTCTCTGAAAAGGCGTGCACTAAAATGTTATTGTGTGTCCGTGAATGAAAAGGCATCAAGTCTTGGCGGCAATGGTTTTGTCAGTGTATTGGTTTCGTCCGTTTATGTCAGAGGACAACCACTGCTTGTTTTCAATTACCGGCTATAGTTTATGCATGAAAAATGGACAGATGTATTTGAATCCATTTCATTGTTAGTTTAATGGATGTAGGTTTTTGGTTTAATGGTTGAAGTTGGAGTTTTGCCATAATTGTGCATGACGACAGTAAAAAATGTTTCTAGTTCATATTCCCCCTAATCTTTAATATTTATTACCTTCAGTATTATTATTATTATTATTATTATTATTATTATTATTATTATTATAGTATAAAGAAGTAAAATGATTGAGTTATTTGAAAAATTTGAAAATTTCACCTTTAGTCATTGCGCCACAAAAAGCACGAGTGCTATTCGGTTAGACAGGAACTTCATAAAATAGAAATTAAAGAAAATCCTCAGTAACTTGGCCTTTCAACGAAAGTGTAGTGAATTAAAAAATATCGGATATTTCTGAAACCTATGTAATTTGGTTTTCATACAATATTTTCTTTTAAAATGATGGAACGCAAATTACATTTTTTTTTAAATTATGAAACTAGAAATCAAATTTTATATTTCTTAGAGTGACGTGTTAATTGGAAACGAAATTTACCAAAACCTGTCGTTCTCAGAATTCTCTATATAATGGAATTTTAACTGTCCACACAATATAAATAGAAACATCCCAAACATTATAAATAACCATGTAGCGAAGTGAATTATCCAACCAGTTCAAATTCGAATTATCAATATCCAAATTATTACATCTTTGATAGGATGGATAATTTCCTTAACTAATTTTGTAGGAATGACTTCCCAACCAACAGTCAAGTTTAATGAATGTAATTGTTTATGGGCTTGCTCTGCCCTGCCAATTATAGGCGTTCCTGGGGGTCTATTTATTTTCAGACATGCAATCTCTATGCAGTAAAGATTGAACTCGCATATCTTTTAATACACAAAGCGTTAACGATCCCAGTCTACTCTAAAGAACGAGCGCTTTCAATCGAGTGTAAAATTGAGGAAAACATTGTTCAAATGGGATGGACAAGTGTACACTTTTTGAGATACAGGACGAAGATGTACTTTTTTATTTAAAAGGATCTCTAAATTGGATTCAGGAGGCTTATTGCCTCTTACTCTTCAATTATGCCTTTTAAGACTATCTGAAAAAAATTTTTCACTTTCTCTGCATGCTTTCTTTTTATTAAAACTGCTCGTTTTCCATTGCATATGCTATTCTTTACGGTTTGAAAATATTTTTTTTATATAAAAGATTGTTTTCTTTGTTAATGAGTCAATAAAGAATACAGACAATGGATCAATTGAGATATCTCGTAGTGAATGAGTACAGGGTCTATACAGGAAGAATCTTTGCACACCCAGGATTTTTTTTTAAAGTAATGAAGGTATTGAGAATCCTCAGGGACCATATTAATCCAAGTGATGATCTAATAAGCGCAACTTTCGTCTGTGACTGGTGACGCAACCAGACAGGTCTAATTGCAACATGCATGTAAATGTAGAGACTTCAAATTTAGGTCATCTCATTAACAGTTTCTATACAATTCGAGGCTATACTGACCATCAAAAAAGAAAGTATAATTAAAAAAATAATATACCTCTAACGAGTACCTCAGCTTCCAAGTCAATGATCCCCATCTCGATCAGGTTTTCGTCCATTTTCTCTGATCCATTGAGCAAATGCTGAGATGGTCTCTTGTTTTACTTCTGGACATACATGTAGCGCACGTTTTGTTGAGCCCACCTTGCTAGCAGTGGTAGGAGTGGATCCGGGTGTATGAGTTACTACTTTCTTATAAATACTAACAACTCAATTCTGCAGTTCGTTTACCCAAGCAAACAATTTTTTATAACTCGGAATCGAAAATGTCTCTTTTCAAAGGTTAATAATTTTTCTTTCTCGATACCTTTATTCATCATTCAACTATTTGAAGTTAAAAGATAGAAAAGGAATTCCAAAGCTCAAGAAATGGTGCGCAGATTGTACTTCTTCACTGGACTTCACATACCGTTTTTAATGGTCATTGACTAAATAAATCGAATCAAATCTCATTTAACCCAACATTGTATTCATAACTATTCTTAATGGAATGACACAGTTGTAAAGAATAAAATGAATCAACCATCACTCATTTCGATGTTACTGGGAGACTTATTCATAGAACGCGTTAACGGAGATGAGACTCGCCGAGAAGCGGGAGTGGGTTTTTCGAGTGTGTCTCACCGCGTCTCTCACGACTACAAAAATAAACGAAGATCGAAAACAAAAGGGTGAACATTTTTTCCCATCAGAGTTATTCTTCGAAGAGCACCAAGATCTGAGAAAACTCACTGGAAATAGCTCACCTAAGAGAAGTGCGGACTAACAACTGTGCGGTGTTATTTAAGAACATTCACACCCTGAGCAAAAAGGCAGATATCGTATAGAAGACAAACGGAACCATGCGGGGAGAGAAAACGAAAAAAAGCCGTTCTATGTAAAGCGTAACGGTCGAGGATGTGGTGAATTTAAAGAGAAATTACCATTCGGATATTTGCGTGTAAATATATGCATTAATACCGTGAGCAGCTGTGTTTATTCCTTGCGTCCTATTTCGGCCAAGTACGAGCACTCGGTGGGGTAAAAAACCTGCATCAGCACAAGCACATTCTTTCGTAACGATTTCGTTCATTTTCAAAAGTAGCGTACTTTTTCACTCCTCAAAATTGACTTGATTTTCGTATTCTACGTTCCAAATCGTACAAAACAGGCCATTTTTAATTTGACAAAGATAGTTTATTACCATTTTAAAACACATAAGTGCAAATGGGTGACTGAAATACAAATAACCATGTCCCTTTTTTCGAAAATCTTCATTTTTTGAATGATTTTTAACACCATTTACAATTAACTTATAATATTTCAACATATTTTAACACCACCATTTCTAGTTTTGATCTTCGCACCGCAAAAAAAGAGACAACTGATTCATAAAAATATAAACGGAGATAAAAAAAATGGAGCACATTTAAATGGATTAAATAAAACAAGGTTACCCGAAAAGCTATTTCAAAATCTCCTTAGTAACTTCTGGAGAGCTTTAATGTTAATCAAATCTACATTTTCCGAGTAATAATTCGATCCGAGTAATAACCCACAAATTATTTATTTTTCTTCCTACAATTAAAAAAAAAGAGTATTTACAGCAGCACGTACTTTTTAGCATTATTTGGCGTAATTTTATAGTTTTGTAATTTCTACCTTACTAGCACTTCAGCCATCATTTAGACAAGTTCAAACACATTCAAATGATACATTTGCGGTGTGTATCTGCAATTATTTTGATAGGGGACTTTCATTGTGTTTCCTATGAAGTATTGATGAAGGATTTTTTCCACTTTTTTTTCTTTTTTTTTTCGTTAATCGGCCAACTAGGACCACGCATGCAAGCATCCTGCATTTACCGTGGCTCAGTTTTTATTTATTATCACGGTGGCAGGTGCTTGCGACAATTTTTTGGGGGGACCAGCATTTTAGCTGGATCCGATTTTTATCCCCCACGGTTGTTAGCCCTGGGGGTATGGAAGATGAAATGATGATATGAAGATAATGGGGGTGAAAGGACAACACATACAGACTTACACAAATACCCCCATGCCCGAGGCGGGATTCGAACCCGCGATCTTCTGGTCCGAAACCACTCCGGCACTACTGCCTTAGCGATCTCGGCCATCTGATCGGCTTTTCCACATTATTATTTATTATTTTTATTATTATCGGTGTAAAGGTCATTACTGACCACGCTACACGATTAACATGCGTAATTTTTTCAGGATCAGCGTTTCAGCTGAATCCCAAAGTACGATAAGGTTGTTACGCCTTGAAGCGTGAATTATGAGCTGATAGGGTGATGAGGGGTGAAGGGACAATCGCAAATACGACCATGTCTACGTAGGACTCGAACCTGCAGCCTCCTCGGCGCAGACGGTGGCTGCCTCAACCGTATACCTCATGGGGCCGACGTCTTTATTATTATTATTATTATTATTATTATTATTATTATTATTATTATTATTATTATTATTATTATTGAGAATAAGGGGCTTGAGCCGTGGTGGGGTCCCGTGCAGAATGAACCCCTCCTGCCGCCGGCGTCCTCCGTTGCTGGCGCGCGGCAGGTGCCCAGGCGCCGGGCCAGCCACCGCAGCCGGCGCGTCGTGATAGGGCAAGCGGGAACGCGATCCGATTTCGGAAATAATGGACAGCGATTGCGAAGTGCGCGCCGAAACAATGGACAGCGCACCGCCCCCCCCCTCCCAAACCCTCTCCCCGATAGGGAAGAGAACTGCAGGCAGCAAACTGATGCGTATGCGCTGTCTGAAAGAGAGCGCTCTTCGCTTGGGCTCTGGGTGCGTGTGCTTAGTGTTGATTGGTTGGTTGATTCATTCATTGATGTTTTTGGGTGCGTCAACTGGTAAGAACCCCGTAAGAGAAGTGCAGATATTTTTTTGCGGGAGGGGGATTTCCCCGCAGGATGAGGAGATCCAGCTACACAACGGCTTGTGGGGTTCTCCCCAATCAGGTATCTCCTCAATCAGGTATCTCCTCAATCAGGTATCTCCCCAATCAGGTATCTCCCCAATCAGGTATCTCCCCAATCAGGTATCTCCCCAATCAGGTATCTCCCCAATCAGGTATCTCCCCAATCAGGTATCTCCCCAATCAGGTATCTCCCCAATCAGGTATCTCCCCAATCAGGTATCTCCCCAATCAGGTATCTCCCCAATCAGGTATCTCCCCAATCAGGTATCTCCCCAATCAGGTATCTCCCCAATCAGGTATCTCCCCAATCAGGTATCTCCCCAATCAGGTATCTCCCCAATCAGGTATCTCCCCAATCAGGTATCTCCCCAATCAGGTATCTCCCCAATCAGGTATCTCCCCAATCAGGTATCTCCCCAATCAGGTATCTCCCCAATCAGGTATCTCCCCAATCAGGTATCTCCCACCAGTTGGGCACTACCCCAGCCAGGAACGACTGGGGATTTAAGCTCCCGACAATTTTGGTAGTGTAATGCATGAATGTGAGTGTGTGTAAGTAAGGGGTGAGGGCTGGACTGGGAAGGGGAGGGAAAGACCGCGCGCGGTCCGTGGCCCGTTTGCTCAGGGTACTGCTCCGGCATTCGCTGGTGTTCACTGGAGAAATCACGGCGAACCACCGACCACAGCAGCCGGCCGTTAAAATTCTCCTTCAGACGAATCCTCCGCCTGAATTTGATGTAGCTAGTATCGAAACTCCGGCCCATTACCAAAATAGTCAAGATTTTTAAATACCCATAGTAAATGTCATCTAAACTATCTATTAAACGAGTATTACAAAATGTGTTATGTTGAGTTGCAGTCGATTATGTTTTTGGACGAAATCAATACATCTGGAATAAAAAAAATTGGTTTATGTTGAAATGTTATTCAGGTTATTCCAAGAGGATATGATTATGTTCACGGATTTATTACAATAATCGCATAATGAAATTTTTAGTATATGAATGTGGGATTATTTTGTACCTTGATGTAAGGAGAGATATTGATTTCGGCGGGATCTCTTCGTACACGCTAAGAGGGCGAAATATGCGACATGTTTCTTGTGGAATACTTTCTTTAGGACTAATTTAATTATGTAACGTATTCGTGATTTTGCCAATACACCAATTACATTAGTTACACTTGCGAATTATGCAATAGAAATGGCAACAAACTCGTTCCCCACCTTACCTCACCTCTCTGAGGATTTTGGACCGGCTTTGGTGGCTCAGGGCATCAATTAATGTCACTGCAGCGTTTCTGACAGGGCGGTCTAGGTTCGAGTCCCCGCGGTGGCAGCATCTTCGACACTAGCCGGATAGCTTGGCCGAGTTCAGCCGCTGTCTGGAGGAGAATTCTAGCGGCCGGCTGCTTTGTTTCTGTATATCTGCGAGGTTCAGGCGCTCATCAACACAAGACGAATGCAGGGGTAGTACCCTAAGAAACGGGGTTTGTCCTATCCTCACCTCTTATAAGCACTTCACTGCCTCACATGTTGGGAAACCAGTCAGGAGCTGAGAGATTGTCCCGACTGGGGCGGTGCTCCGCTGGTTGGTGCTCCGCTGGTTGGTGCTCCGCTGGTTGGTGCTCCGCTGGTTGGTGCTCCGCTGGTTGGT
The DNA here is from genome assembly GCA_038098605.1 of Gryllus longicercus. Classification (NCBI taxonomy): domain Eukaryota; kingdom Metazoa; phylum Arthropoda; class Insecta; order Orthoptera; family Gryllidae; genus Gryllus; species Gryllus longicercus. The sequence continues at coordinate 313,109 of JAZDUA010000325.1, read as the reverse complement.
GCTCCGCTGGTTGGTGCTCCGCTGGTTGGTGCTCCGCTGGTTGGTGCTCCGCTGGTTGGTGCTCCGCTGGTTGGTGCTCCGCTGGTTGGTGCTCCGCTGGTTGGTGCTCCGCTGGTTGGTGCTCCGCTGGTTGGTGCTCCGCTGGTTGGTGCTCCGCTGGTTGGTGCTCCGCTGGTTGGTGCTCCGCTGGTTGGTGCTCCGCTGGTTGGTGATGCCGGGAGATCGCCATCCAGTGGGGAGAAGACAACCGCCATCTCCCGAGGAAAACATGCACTACCTTTATGGGACTAATGTTCTTAGCCGTTGACGCGCCCGGGAACATCTAATAATCAAGGAAACAAGCTGAATGCCTGGTACACGAATGTGAGTTCTGCTGTAAATATGACCTTCAACGTCTTAGGAGAGAAGAATCTGTTTTAGAAGAATTTGCTAAATAGCACTACCTGCTACTGAAGTTAAGACGGCAACATTAGACTGAGTGGCTTTCTCATATTAGACCTATTCATGTGTCCTTGACCTCTAAATAAAATATTTGATCGCTATTGAATCTGATTAAAAACGAACAAAACAATAGATATGTATGATGTGGCATAAGTTGGGGGCACGAGAGAACGGTTAATCAACTGTTGTCTTTTATGTAGCGGTAAACTTTTTAATAGTGTTTTAGTTTGCTTTTATTTCTGCAACAATAATGATTTACTGAGATAATGGGTGTTAAATGTGTCAAAAAATCTGCATTGATTGAATGTCAGTTAATGATGGCTTCCTGTAACGTGTCGAGTTACTGTCATTTTTCTCCATCTGGCAACTGGATGTCATGTTAGAAGAGCCTGGATAAACAAGCAGAATGCTTCTTGAGATTGTGAAGTCTATACGAAAGGCCTCTCGGTTCCTTGGATTGTGAGTTTAATGCAAAAGAGTTCATGACTTGCTAGAGATATTAGCAACATAATTTCTTAAAGTTTGGTGAAGTTAGTAAGGGTTGTGAAACTGTGAGACACAAGTGAAATTAAGTTGTTATTCTTGTATTTGAGAAAGACTTTAATTTATCATAAGAAGTGATGTTGATGACGGACCTGTGACGCTCTGATGGTTGAGATGGCACATTCGCAATGGTAAATAAAAATGAATGTTGGGTCGGACCATTAATTGTATTAATTTTACTTTATGCATGTCGACTGATGTTTCTGATTGCTTGAGACTAATACCGTTTTTCTCTTTTTTTGTAGGTAAGATTCCATCCTCCTTTAGAACTTTTCTGAACCGATCTTCGACTGCAATCAGGTAGGGTGCAGCAAACGTAAAAATATCATTTCATGGGTAAACGTTACTAGACAAATATAATTCTTGCATCTCTCCAACCCTGGCAATCTAAAGGTAGTATTTTCACCGACATCCGTTTATTCAGAGATTTAGGAAAGTCTAATATAATATATAATTATCAACATGTATGGAATTGCTTTTATATTACCTTATTAAACTTGTTAACATCTCCATAAAGATACTATTATTTACTACTTATTAAATCAGAATTGTTGATTGTGTTTATATCGATCGTAAATAATAGTATGTACGTATAAATTACATCCAAACGTTAACTGAATTAGTAATTAACATCTAATTAATAACATTTTAATAAATAACCTAATGGTATTTCTTCTGGTTTCTCCTTCCATATATCGTACAACATATTAGCTGTAGAATACAGATAACAATGCTTCTTTTTTTGGCAAAAAATAATGGTTCAAAACTCGTGTTTTTTAACTATATGATACTTATCAGATTTACGATAATTCTTTTACGGATTATTTATATTGCAACACAATCTTTAGAAAGTGGGCACCCCATCACAATATCACCGCCTAACAATTCTTAAACGAACGATATTAATTTACTTGGTATTTTTCGTTAATTTTCGCTACTTTATACTCCCTTTCGTTTATTACATTTTCATTGCTGAGGTATTTCCTCAGATTTCTTTTCTTCTCCTTTTCCTCATCTTCCTTTACTTTGTTATGGCCTCCTTCTCACATTATTGCATCGTCCTCGTGTCTTCCAGGAGACTATCTAGTAGGCTCTTCTCTCGCAACCCAACAGTTGTTGTTGTTTTTTTGCCTCTTCTTTACTCCCCTACCATGACTGTCCACTTTCATTCACCTCCCACTATGAGATCTTTGCCCTGCACGCTGAGAGGCATTTATTTCTCATTTTGGTATTAACGGCTTCTAAGTCCACACCATTAATTACACGAGTAGAAGTGTCAGCCCCACTCTGTGCCTTCTGCCTTCCGCGTGACGCGACAGTTAAATGAGATAATGCCGTTATTGCACTGGGAAGGCATCTTTCGTGCTTTCTCCAGTAAGAAAAAAAATTGGAGTATAAAATCACATCGGACAGCTGGCCGTTACCGTTCTTTGAATTGAACTGAAATAGTCATTTCGAGGAAAGAGTTTGTGGCATTGAATCTTTGATCCATCCCCTTCGTCAAAATACTTCTTTTATGTTTTGAAATCTAATTCAACCAGTAAGTTGCGACCACGAGACAAGGCTAATAAAGGTCAAATTGCCACGTATGTCCTTTTTGCCCTAGTTAAAAAAACGGGTTTGCCAGTCATCTTTCACGATCCAATTTACTGTTGTAGAAGTTATAATACAACGGTAACAATAAGGCTAATAATAAGATTGCGGAGAAATGCATTGATCATCATTCTCTGTTGATAGCTAATCTGGTACACAATCTACTCCGTGGGATTCATGGGAAAATAATCGATGATATAGTGGTATGAAATCACCGTGCTCATCTCATTACAAATAATTTACGGTATGTCACTCGTAGATTTCGAACTAACATTTCGTACCTTCACTCCCAGTAATAGTCACAAATGATTTTGTAACCTTGGATGACAAAACAATGTGCTAAGCAAGAATATTGAATTTTCTTACAAGCTGTGCGGTCACACTAAGATAACTGTACTCACCGTATCATAGCGAGCATTTTTGTCATGTGAACAGAAGCACCACTTCTTGTGTTTTATTGCTCATTACTTGTTATCTTGTATGTCACCATTTGAGAAATTCATGATTGGTATTGGAAGTTGGACGTATTGCACCAATAAATGTTTTCATTGATGCGTGTGGTATGCATGAAATAAATCACAAAATCAAAGAGTTTGTAGTAGTAACAAGTTTTACTTGGAAAGGCAGCCCATAGATGCCGAGCTACGGAAACAACGTTGCCAACCTGCAGTCATCTGGCACCAACATTGCATTTTTGAAATCCAGTGAGAGCTCAACAAAAGTATGAAGCATAGAAAAAAACATAACTTATTATCTTTATTAATCAATTTTCAATAAAAAATTCTTTCACACAATTTTTAATAAAATACACACGTCTCAAAGGACTGAACGAAGTCTGAAAAAACAATAAATGACTGATAGAAACAGAGACTTTCGTCAAGCACAAGAGAGCAAGAAAACATCGTGACAGTGTGACATAGGAATAAATATGCATAAGTCATGTACCTACTAAATATCGCACTCTAAACATCAGACATCTGGCGCCTCAAACAGCATAGCACTTTGCTGCCAATTTCACTATCTTACCTTCACCCTCACGATATACACCACCTTTTACCCGAAGAGCAAGTGAAGATGGGGGGGGGGGAAGAGAGAAAACAACAACACCACAAAGGGGGGGGGAGGAGAAAAGAAACTGGCCCTATCCCTAGGACAATGATCTGCAGACCATTCGCGATCACTGCTTTCCCTCCGCTGCGTCGGTTGTCGACATCGCAGAAGAGCACATTTAGCATTTGGGAAGCTTGCCACTGAAATGGATAGTAGACAACCTAAGGAAATGAATTTTCTCATGCATCAGAATAATCTGACGCCAATACTCAATTTCTGACACCCTGGTAGTGATTAACGTCTTAATCAAATTTTCCTCGGGAGAGGGAGAGTAACAAAAATAAAAAACGAAATAAATTTTCATATTTCTTGGAGAGTACAGTCTTTAAAAGGTTTTCATGTAATAAAAGTTTTTAAAAACATAAACATTTAACAAATCACTGTCAATTACATAACAATTGACAAGGTAATTTCAGGGGAAAATTCTTTAAGTTTTGTTATGTTTAAATTGTACACCGAATGAGAACTTACGGAAGACTGTTAGAAATAAGTGGATAGTTTTCTTAAATTTAGCTAGCAAATCATGGCGATTGCAATACGTTTTTTATTCAATTATAAAATTTATAAAATTTAATTCTAGTATTTAGATAAGCTGTTTTATTTCATGAAAAGTGTTTTGAACCTGGGCAAGCTGAAAGTGAATCGTGGAATAGGATGGAAAGCGTGTTTAACCCGATTATCAAAGGGTCTAATGAGTTTTTTTTAAAATTTGCTTGTGTAGGATGAATCGTGGAGGTTTTAAATTACCAACGTAAGAAATTGTTCTGAATTTCTTCGAATTTATGTATGTGACTATTTGCAGCACGATCCCAAGTAGAACAGACGTAACTTCATGAATGACGAAGTTTCAACCTTGTTATGAATGTTTGGTTCGCTACAGGTTTGATGTGATCTGCACATGTCAGCGGTGTGTCAATGAAAGACCGACGAGGGCATCAAAGGGGCAAAAAGAAGAAACTAGTCGCATCTCCGTAACAATGGGCTGCAGAGCATTGTTGAAGCCCGAGCAGAAAGTGGCGAGGCGCTCGCGGCAATTGTTCGCTCACGGCAATTGTTTGCTGTGGCAGCGGCGCGGCGTGAAGAGGTCTTCGTCGCTACACTGATTACGGTGAGATCTCGGAACGTGTCGCTGAACGAGCGCGCGTTTAAACTGTTGTTACGTGCGGAGATCTCGCTGGACTAAAAATGTGCCGTTTTTGATGCCGAATGTGAGCGCGCTGGAGTACAAGAAGGTAACGAACTTTAAGATCTTTGTCTCTTAAAAACATTTTGAGAGACGTCTACAAGAATATAAGTGTGTTTCAATATCTTGGGATGTGCATGCGTGCAAAAAAATTGTTTATAAAGAAAACTCTGTTTTATAACTTTGATTATATTTAGCCAATGTTCAACAATTAGAACCTTCAAAAACAGTGTTAGTTTCGTTAATTTTGTAAACAGGAAGTCTAAAACAAACTTATTTGAATTAAATGTATTTTGAGTTGGCATGGTGGCGTATTTTGAGAGAAACTAGGATTTATTAAAATGTCTAATAGGCAAAACACTTTAAATAAATGTTTTGTAAATTCATATACAAGAGTCTGTTATTTTATGTTGAGTTTCTGAGTTTGTTGAACCACATGTACAATTTCTGTAATTTTCGCATAATGCTCAATGGGATTTTCGAAGTGGATCCAATATGAGGTTTTAAAAGTTCCTAGTTAAATTGAAGGAAATACGTACTATGTTGAATTGGGGCTATGTATAACATAACTCGCTTTCACAATCAAAATCGTTCATATTTTCTCTGTGTAAATAGCGTCTTGCAGTTACAGCATAATATAAATTCGCACCGATTACTGCCGCTTTTTTACACCAGTTTGGTGTTGGGAGTGAATTGTATTAACAAATAATTTTATAACATTCATTACAGCTGAGTGTTATCATCGAAAGGTGAATCTCTTACCTAGCTTTCATTCGGAATTTCAGATCCGCCTTTACTCCTTTCTAATTATCTACTGAGAATTGTCATGAATTTGTTCAGGTTGAAGAAGCAGTTCCATTCGTAGATTTAGAACGATTAATTCCGTCAGGAAGACATCAGTCTATCATGAAAATGTAAACCTATGAGTGTTCGCGGTGCGGAATCCTACTTTTGTAGTTTATATTTAATGTTTTTAATGTTCTTTCCGGTAGGTGTTTTATAGTACATGTTACTTCACGCTTTCTTGTGTCCGCACCCGTCCAGTAAATGAATATGTCAATTTTTAAATTTGCATTTGATCATGAATAAATGAGTGAAAACAGAATACGTTTCTAAACTTTTCTGTTTTTACAAAAACTACCAAAGCCAGTGATTTAACTTTCTATCCTCTTTACCAGTCGGATATAGGTTTTCTGTGAATAACATGAAGCGATAAGAACGCATCGATGTAGGACCCGATGACAAGATTATCTCAAACCTCTCCACGCGGATCTCTCCATGTCCCACTTTCTTCTTCTGCACTTTCGCAGCTTAGCCTTCGAAGTCTCTGCCACTCCACACCTTGGGTTAAGATGTAAAGTGGTTTGCCTGTGTACTCTAGTCGTTTACGAGGTTAGGTAATTACCATAAATGGTGTATATTTAAAATAATTTCTGTTTTCCAAGACATTCCTTTGAAACCAAGTCTGAAGGGATTCCTGCATATTGCTACGAATGCAAGATAATTATTGGTAAATGAATCTAATTTCATCGAATTATTTTGTTTTTCAATGTATTTTCTGTGAAAATTTAAATGACTAAATGCACTTTTCATTGCCGTCATATTAATTCGCAAATCGTTCGTCAAGAAGTATATCGGTTGCTGTCGGTTTTGAGTAGTCTCTTAGCGCATTACTGCAACTGTGGACATAGTCTCGTTTTACTGAGTATCTGTCCTGCTCGATTTTTGCTTGAATTTATGTTCAGAGCACTAGTTGATGTCATTGCAGTACCTCTGATCGGGAGATCCTACGGTTCTAGTCCAGGTGGGGCAGAGATTTTCACACATGCTGTGTAGTTGCGAACATGCTGCATATCGAATTCTGGCGGCCGGCTGCTCTGATCGGTAGTTTTCCGTGGTTTCTCCGATCAACACCAGGCGAATGCCGGAGCAGTGCCCTAACAAACGGACCACAGACCGCACGCAATCTTTCCTTCCTCTTTTCTCGTCATATTCTTCCCCCTCTCTTACACTCACACTCTCGCTCACATTCGTTACACTACAACACACGTCGGAAGACCAGTCGAGACCTTAAATGACTATCTCGGCTGAGGTGGTGCCCGCTGGTGGGAGATACCTGCTTGGGTAAAATTCTACAGGTCGACGTACAGACCGACGCCGGATCTCGTCATCCGCCAGAGAAAAATAACAGAAAGTAATCCTTCAAGGAAGACTCTCTTCTCTTCAAGGGATTCTTCTCTGTCGCTACAGGTGCTGGCGCTAATTCTGTCCGTCGAGTGTCATGCACGAATTCATGCTGATGCTCCTTACTCGTAGATCTTCCGCGATAAAAGTGAAGCCCTAACTTGCGGGTGTAATGGCAGACGCCCCACCCGGAAACGCCAATCAATCAGCTTAAGCTAGACCTCCGGAATCGCGCGTCCGAAGGAAGCGTGTAAATCGGGTGTAAGCGATCCGTTGATTGGAGGCGACGCGCTGGCTGCGTTTCGCCCGCCCGCCCGCCCGCTGGGACGGCGTGGGCCCGTGTTCGCGTGATCGCCCACACGCCCTCATTTGTCAGTGCCACACTCGCGGGCGCGCCGTGCGATACGAAGAGGTACGAGATACGTTTTGTTTCTGCATGCGAAATAGGTTCGCCAGCCCGTTGTCACGTCACGAAACAGAATTTTAATTCAACTCCTGCTTTCAATTCGACTTCGAATATTGTATAACAATGGCCGTAATTCTTTTTCTTTGGAATGTAAATACAATGTTATAAGATAATTCTTCTCTTTTCTCACCGTGAAAGATGGCTTAGGGCGGCAATTGATGTCACTACAGTGCCTCTGACTGGGAGGTCCTAGGTTCCTGTCCCGGCGGAGACAGGATGTTCAACGTTAGCCAGATAGCTAGGTGGAGTTCTGTCGCTGCCTGAAGGAATTCTAGCGGCCGGCTGGTCTGAGCGGTAGTTTTCCGTGGTTTCTCTGATCAACACCACGTGAATGCCGAACAGTACCTTCACAAACGGCCACGGACCGCGCGCGATCTTTCCTTCCTCTTCCTTGCCCTATCCTCTCCCCTTACACTAGCATGCACCACACTCCACACATGGCGGGAGACCGGTGGGGAGCTTAGAGCTCTTCCCGGCTGTGATGGTTAAGATCAACCCCAGGCGAATGCCGGAGCAGTACCCTAACAAACGGGCCACGGACCGCGCGATATCTTTTCTTCCTCTTCTTTGTCCTATCCTCACCCCCCTCCCTTACTTACACGTAGACTAGCATGCCGGGAGAACGGACTGAACTTTGGAAGCATTCGAATATAAATTATGACATCGGACATTTTGGGAGAAATGCAAGATCATAGAACTTTACAAACATGTGAAAACTTTCTTTGTATTACACGGGGTTTACAAAACATACAATGAAAGGCAAAGACAATTTACGGAAGGGTATTCTCAAGTCATTTCCTGAAGGCTGTGATTATTCCTACGAAACATCCCTCCTTATGAAATATCATCCTAGGTCGGATCCAGAAATTACTTAGGGGAGGGGGAAAGCAATTTCAGTTCGAGCCCTCATATTTTTTTAAAAAAAATAGCTTGAAATGTGATTTTAGTGTACAGTTCTATTCTTATGGGAATACCGCTTCGGATGTGTCGAATTCTGTAAATGGTAATTATTTTGAATAAATTAAATAAAATTACGGAAACTGTTGGCTTCGAGGGAGAGGTCCTGCCGCCCTACATTGGGTGTGGCACTGATGTCATTTATCGATAATTTCACTCAAATACCTAATCGTATAGTGTTCACAGTCTCAAGGTTTTATACAATACGCCTAGATGTGTCTTAAATTGTAATATAACAGTACAACATTCTTTGAAATTTCATTTAAAGATACCGGTGACGTATGTGTATGAGGAGACTGGATTATCCTCCAACCCTAACTAATTAAAAGTAAGTGTAAAGTTCTGCAATTTCCAAAATTGAGTCCAGCTCACCGTCAGCTCACCGGCGAGAGGCGCGTGTTCCAGCCATTAGCCCACGCATTAAAACCGCTAATGGTTTTCTCGTGTGCGTTGATGACCTGCATTCGCGGGCATTAAGAGGCGCGGTGTCGCTCCTTGGAAAGCGCGAAAGCAGGCCAGCGAACGCGGGAGCCGCGACGCGTCAAAAAGACCATTTCGGCTTCCACTGAGGCAGGTGGTGCGGCATCCAACCCGAAGGAACGATAGACATCGATTTTTTGTCGTCAATTTTTGGAAGCCTATTTTTTAACATTAATATTGTGTGTTCGAAGTTTTTACGTAATTGATATTTTGTATTTGAGTGAAAAAAAAGTACTGCCATAATAAAGATTTACAATAATTGTTTGACATCATTAAATTCGGCAATCTTCAGATCAAAGTGAGGAAGGGTGAAAAACAATGAAAATAGTTTTAGTCTCTATATGTTATTTTTGAAGTGTTGAATCAGAAAACTTTTATAAATTGTCCTCATTTCTTTAATTTAATGTTGTCAGTTAAATCTCTATTTGAATGGCTGAACGCAACAACCAATACATTATCGCCCCCCGTGGTTATTAATGATAATTCTGTGCTGAGATGTAGAAATATGGCACATTTTCATGACATGAGACACAAAATGACACGAGTCACTCTTGCTTGTTTATGTTTAGATGTAGTCAAAGGTGCATTTCTCTTGTAGTTTATGAAAATACAATGGTGGCAAATTGCAATAAGACAAAAGGCAGACTCATTTTTCATGACATTTTGATGTTTAAAATTGCTGTCATAGAATATTTTTAAAAATTGACGTACAGCATTTTGCACAGATTTGCACAGATTTAAAAGTCATTTTAAAGGTTTTAAAAAATTGATGATTAAATACATTGATAGATTTGGGTCGATGTTTTATTAGCATCAATAAATTAATTTTGGACATTGTCGTCACATCTAGACGATCGTCGGACGATTCTGTCCCCCACGCGATGCATCGGCGAGACACCAACCCGTCGCGTCGAGTCGCGTCGCGTCGCGTCGAGTCGCGTCGCGTCGCGTCGAGTCGCGTCGAGTCGCGTCGAGTCGCGTCGAGTCGCGTCGAGTCGCGTCGAGTCGCGTCGAGTCGCGTCGAGTCGCGTCGAGTCGCGTCGAGTCGCGTCGAGTCGCGTCGAGTCGCGTCGAGTCGCGTCGAGTCGCGTCGAGTCGCGTCGAGTCGCGTCGAGTCGCGCCGTAAAGATCTACGCGGAGATTACACCTAATAATTAATTGATTATTTCGCGTTTCCGGGCGCGTCAAATGCTTAAGTCTCCATTCCCGTATGTGCAGTGCATGTTTTCTTTATCGCGTGACTTGTCTGTGATCTTTCCCTGCTTTATGGCGACATCCGGGGCGGACATGTCGACTTGCATGATTGTCCCTACCTAGGTGTCTCCCTCCAGGTCAGGAGCACTGCGGTGACATCAGTTGATGCCCTGAGCAACCTAAGCCGGTACTACGAACTTCTACAACGTCAGTTACGGCCTGCATATCGGCCTAAGGACATCAGTGACAATAACACGAGTTAGATAAGCAATGTCGTCTGATCAGCCGAGAACAAACCCCATCGCGTCGACCGCAGAAGAGTTTACCTTCACAATACATCATTTTGATATATGACTTTTCAACGTATCTCAGCTCTGCGATGCCCCAGACCGGGAGGTTCTAGGGTTCGTATCCGGACGGTAGCAGGATTTTGTACTACGTAGATAGCTAGGTAAAATTCAGACGCAAAATGGAGGAGAATTCTACCGGCCGGCTGCTCTGATCGGTAGTTTTCCGTGGTTCCGATGACTATCAGGCGAATGCCGGAGTAGTACCCTAACAAAAGGAGTCCCATTCCGTATCCTAGCCTACCCCTGACACACACACACACACACACACACACACACACACATACGCACGCACGCACACCCACACGCACACCCACACCCACACACGCACACCCACACCCGCACACCCACACCCACACACGCACACACACACACACGCGCACACACACGCGCACACACACACGCGCACACACACCCACACGCGCACACACACACGCACACATACACGCGCACACACACACACACTTGCATGCATTGCACTATGACACATGTCGGGAGACTGGGAGGTGCCCCAATGGAGGGAGATACCTGGTTGGAAAACATCTCAAGCTGAATCTCGCCAACCAAAAGGGGAAGATCACCAACACACCCCGCGATTGAAACATCCACTGCACTTACGGTACTAATGACCTTAGCAGTTGCCGTTATATGAGAACGGAGGTAAGGAGTGGGCCTCGTAACTCATCACCGCCTCCGCAGCCGCCGCGGCGTCCATCGCGAACGCCAAGTCGCGTGGAGCGTTGGCGAGCGGGCTGGGCCGGGCCGGGTCGCACCGGGCAGCACGCCTTATGCGGAGGAAGAACCAAGGCTCACGCGAAAAAAAAAAAAGAAAAACGAAAAAAAAGAAGACGAAAAAAAAGAATCTCGGCCGACGTATCCCATCTGTCAATCGCGACACCGCTCCTCCCAGGCAGATACCTGGCGCCGATAGCCCCCGCCCGACACGCGATGCGTCAGCCACGTGCGCTGTTATATCGGTCACTTGCCTAACGACGCGCGCTCTGTCGCTCGGCAATCGACTTTCTTCGTTCGATCTTCTTGGATTTCGTTTCGCCGGCGGGGCCCACTCGGGTTCGGATGGTGTTCGCGTGAACGCGGACTTTTTTCCACAAATGAACTGTTTGTTTTTATCTGGCACAGAATAGATGCAGAGACTTTTTTCTAAACATTTTTATCTGGCAGAGAATAGATGCAGATTTTTTTCTAAACATTTTCGTTAATCTGAAAGAAAATTTATTTTTTCTAAAACTTTTGTTGATCTTGCCGATAATTGATACATTTTTCGAAAAATATTGTGCATTTGGTGCGTCTCTAGCAAGTAAAATTTGGAGAGAGGTCATGAAAAGAAGTGTGGTCGTCTCCTGAATTTTAGTTGAAGCGACGACAGTATTTTTATTGATTTATTGAAGGAAAATTTATAATATAAGTATTGATTTATTGACATGATGTATGTACATGTTGTGGCACGCGGTATATTAAATATATGTAATGATGCTGCTCTTTATGAATTCAATATTACTACTTTCCCAACAAACATGGAAAGTTCTGCAAGGACGGTGGTGGTGATGATAGAAAAGTACTGTTAGCAAGCAAGCAAGCACTGTGCTTATTGAGCCTTCTTTTGTGATATATGAAATGCAGCATGTATTATTTGTTTACGCCATGTTTACGCCACTTTGAATTGAATTGAATTGAATTGAATTGAATTTGCCTTATTTTACGTGGCGAGACTCGGGCCATCGGGCCCGCTCTTCCGTCTGACCACGCAAATTTCGCTACGCTCCTTCAATCAACAACTTTCATCAACATTCATCACTTCATTGTCTTAATGTAACTAAAATGATAATTATCATCGTTGTGATATGTGATACTAAAACGATATTCAGAAAAAATGAATTAATTTACTGGATATACTTGAAAATATTGGGGGAGGGGGGTACTCTCCATACCTCCTGTCAGCAAGAGAATTTTAGTGTTTCTTTAGATTCTATCGTTGCGGGTGGAATCGTTTTCAAATCGATCTAAGTCACTTAGATCGGTTTGAAACACACACACACGAAACAAAATTAATTATTTTGTGATAGTCTTCGCTCAGACCTCACCCTGGCCTTAGCACTGCATTTCATTTCGTTGTTGCTCATTCGTTTCCCGGTGGTTTTCACAAGTTCTCGTACATGCAGTTTTTCGCAGACAATGTTGTATTGCTCTCTCCTAGAGCATAGTAGATTAAGAGATTCTTTTGAAAAACTTCACACTTTCTCGAGTAGCAGAAAGCGGCACGGTGATTTTTTTTCAGTTTCTTTAGTTTGTATCATTGCGTATAAACGTGAACTAGGCTACCATCTTCACATCACTCCAAGGTGGTTTAAGGAAAATTAATCTTAAAGTTATCTCCTTTGCTCAGAACTCTCCCTGCCCCTTTCCAAAATCTCCTTTCCTGGCTGTTAAACATGCAAATTCTAATGGTGTTTACGTGTACGTGACCCAACCAGCCTTCAATGAAAAGGAATATGCACAAACAGTTATTTTGGTGATTAAGTTATTTTGGGAATCAGAATATTAGAACATCTCTTCCTTACGCGAATACGAATATAAGTGGACTTATTTTGTTTATTCGTCGGTTAATCGCAATTTGTTGACAAATTATTATTTTATACGATGAATTGACACATCAAATATATTTAGGCAGATTAATCTACACATCAATTAAAATGTACGATTTGATTGTATGAATTAAGTTTTAATATATAAAATTTCTCGCTTTATATTTAGAATTAACTTAAACACTCCGCACTGACAATAACTCCGTTGTATTCGGCGGCGTTGAACAATTCTAGCGACAATGATTGGCTCATTAATTATAATAATCTAAGTCAACCAATCATTGGCTTCAGACTCGCTCAGATCCGTCTTGTCAATAGAAACAATGATAGTCGCAGGTATTTTTGTTTTTCGGTCTAACTTACCAGGTATAATCCGAGATACAATCAGCCGCAATTACCTCGAATTATGGCGACTCTACTGTAAGAAATACTTGTCTGTAGAAAAAATGAGGACATCTTTATACCTATGCGTGGTGGAAGATCTTGTATGCTCTAGTTCGAGTTGACATTCGCGCAGAACCTCAAAAGTAGATTAAATTGATGCGCTTCACCGGCTCAGGTGGCTCAGGGAATCAACTGTCAGTGCAGTGTCTCTGACCCGGAGGTCCTAGGGTTCCACTCCCGACGGTGGCAGGATTTTCCACACTAGCCAGATAGCTAGGAGGATTCTAGCGGCTCTAGTTTTACAATTTTTAACGTAACGTTAACGTGAACACCACTCCAATGCTGAAGCGTCACACCTACGAACGTGCCAAACATCGCGCGTGGTCTATCCTCTTTCTTGTTCTACCTCGCCGCTTTACTTACACACATTTACTTGCATGCACCTCCCTACAGCACATGTCGGCAGACTTCAGCTTGTCCCGGCTGGGCTGGTGCGCCGTTGGTAGGAGGTACCTGGTTGGGGAAAACCTCGCTTTCCATTGTGTGGTAACCACCAGATCACCATCCAGAGGGGGAAGATCACAGCCATCTCCGGAGGAAACCAGCCACTACACTTACGGCACTCACGATCTTGGCAGTTGTCGCGCCAGAACCATTAAATAATTAATTTCTTAAAGTTCTTTATGCTCTGATAAGACTATGAACATGAATGTTTTCACAGTACCACACATATCGGGTGACCGGTCGAAAGCTTAGAGCTTGTTCCGGCTGAGGCGGTGCCCTGTTGGTGGGAGATACCTGGTTGAGGATAACTCCGCTAGCCGACGGTATGTCGGCGCCGGATCTAGCCATATAGCTGGGAAAGATCGCCGCCACCTCTTCAGCAAAACACCATGCATTACACTTACGGTACTCATGTCCTTAGTAGATAGCGCGCCCGGAATTGCTAGTAATCAATCAATCAATCAATCAATCAATCATCATGGATATTTGTGGTTGATGTCGCATCCCAAATTGGGGAGTTGAGGCGCGGCATCTCAAGATCGCGCTTTCCAGCGGAGAAGAGCACTGCCTACTCCAGAAGAAAAAATACACTACACTTACGGGACTTACCATGTTGGCAGTGCACGAATCTGGAAACAAAAAGAAATCATCAGTTCACCAAGGTGCTTTACGTTATGCAAAGACAATTAATATTGATGTTTGTTGTGGCGCGGGGTCCTTGATGTTGAGCTGCGGAGCGAGGCGGTGCAGACAGGAGGTTCTGGCTTCCTTGAAGCCTTCCGCCCGCGGGCGAAGGGTGGGGGGTGGGGGAGGGGAGATGCGGTCCACGCGCGGAGGGGAAAGCGCCGCCTTTCCGCCCACGCCCTCTTCCGTCCCCATCGCCCACCTCCTACTCCCCCCTCCGCCCGGCACCAATCAAATCAATAGTGCTTTAATTTACGTGACGAGACTTTAGCCATCAGACCTGCTCTACCGTCCGACCACGCGATTTCGCCATGCTCCTACCACCATCTAGCGGAGAAAGATAGTATCACTCGGGCGACGAAACAGGCGATTTGAATTTGGCTCGAGGTTTCTTTTTAAGGTTGAGGATCCGTTACATGCAAGTAAATCTACTAACATGGGACAGCCGGCTTTATTTTCCCTTCGAATGAAGGCGTACGAAGGATTTTTCTCCTTTAAAAGTCCTCGGCGTCGATAGGGTTTGAACTCTCGAACGTGGGTATGACAGCCGAATACTCTTATCGTGATAGCACGGAAGTCGCCTCACGATTACGCACGGGGTCGATTTTTGACATTAACTTCATAACTTGGACGCATTCAGCCGCTATGTGTGTGTCGGAGTAGTATTCTGACGGCCGACTGGACTGCTCTGATCGCCGACTGGACTGCTCTGATCGGTATTTTCCGTGGTTTCTCCGATCAACACCAGACGAATGCAGGAGTAGTACCCTAACAAACGGGCTACGGATCGCGTGCCATCTTTTCTTTGTTTTCCTTGTCATATCCTCCCTCTTATTCACGCTCACACTTACATTCACTACACTTCCGCCCTTGTCGGAAGATCAGTCGGGAGAATGAACCTTTGTGTAGCTGGGGCAGTGCCTCGTTGTGGGAGATAACTAGATGGACAACCTGACTGGGCAACCCGATGTGTGCGTCGGCGCCACCATCCCGCTGAGAACACCTCCACCTCCCGGGTTAAAACGTGCTCTACACTTACGGGATTAGTGACTGTATCAGTTGACGAGTCCAAAAACACGAAATAATCAACCAATCTACATTGTTAATCAATTTGTTGAAACACTCTTTGCAACAAGGATATGAACGCACGTTCCTTGTAAAAAAAAATGTTATTTCAAATTTTCCCGCTGGGGCTAATTGTCCGTCCCGGCATTCTAAATTTGTTCACCTCAGCGGCTCTCCATTTCTTTATCATTACTCCCGCGTTACAAGTTTTT
Source organism: Gryllus longicercus (assembly GCA_038098605.1). NCBI lineage: Eukaryota > Metazoa > Arthropoda > Insecta > Orthoptera > Gryllidae > Gryllus > Gryllus longicercus. Next base: position 297,159 of record JAZDUA010000325.1, on the reverse strand, counting down.
TTTTCCTGTTCACAATTCTAATCTTACGTCAACGAAACGGTTATTTCCTTTCAGTACAAATATTCTTATCCAGTTTAGACTTCCTATATTTTCCACCAGAATATATCAGTTTGTTGCCGTCTCATCTTCGGCTTACACATTGACCCAACCCGTTTCCCATTCTGCTACTTCAGCGGGAAGTGCGCGCCCCGGGCACTTAAAGTGGTTGTGGTAGCGGTGGCGGTAGAAGCCGGAGGCACGCAGGGGCAAAAACGCTCTTCGACAAAACCGCACAAAATGCTTTTCCAACAGTAGCACGAACACTGCACAAAAGTTCAAAGAAAACACTCCCATTGTGTCATAAAGTAATATATAAATAATTACTGATTATATGATAAACTATCTTTTACATTATAATTTACAAAAACTATTTACAACATTTTGCTCTTACCTGTAAACAGAGAAACGACAATTCAAGCCTACTACTACCACCGCTTCTCTATTTGCACCACTTACTTCAATTACAATATATCTTTCTTATAAATTTTCAATCTATACTCATGCGTATCTAAATTTCTTCTAACAATCGTACAACTCATTTCATTTAGCTTACATATAGATTACAACTCTTCTTTACGTACCAAGATTGCCAAAAAAATCGTTGTTCCTCAACTGGGGGAGGAATTCGCACGGGAAGAACACTGCCATCGCCGGCGATGTAATATTCACTCCACAAACGGGACTAAGGCGCAGCGGTTGGTGTGCCTAGAAACTAAGAAAGCAGTGGAGACGTGGAGGCAGAAGCGGTGGCCGTGTTAAGCCCAAAAAGACGGTTTGATGGACATCGATTGCAAAACGTCGATGCTTTAAATCCATGGCATGCAGTCTGCAGGGAATTTACTTTGGCAATTGCCGCGTTTATTATTTTATGTTTAATTATTAACAAGCTAAAATTTAATAATAATAATATTAATAATTAGTCGATCCGTGCCTTGCCGAGATCGCTAAGACAATAGTTCCGTAGCGATCTCTGTCGGAGGACTCGCGGGTTCGAGTCCCGCCTCGGGTATGGGTGTGTTTGTGTATGTCTGAATGTGAGTGACGTCCATTCATCCTTCATTATCATCATTCCATCTTCAATCCCCGCAAGACTAGCAACTCTGGGGGATAAAACTGAATTCTGCAAAAATGCTGATCTTCCCAAAAAGGAGTTACATACACTTACCACGAGATAAATGTTACTGAGCCTCGGTAAGTGCAGGTGTATGTCCGCGTGGTCCTAGCCGGCCAATTCGCGACAGAACAATGTAGGTAATTGGCATAGTTGGCAATTGGCATAGTTGGGCCAAATAACTATGTCCCCCATGCGTAGGTCTGGTTAAATTTCCGTGCCTCGGGGTAAGGGAGATATGTGCCGAACATGACGTATTCCCTTCACCGAAACTAGCAAACTCCGTCTGCCTCGGCTTTTCTCCGCTTTTAGACTCTAAGGTTGTTTTAAAATAAATCAACAACTATTTTTGCCTCGACCATCAATCAAAGTCAGAATCTCACCTCGGGAAGCTTGTACGCCGGGCGTGGACGAGAGTAGGAGGTGAGCGACAAGACGGGTCGGGGGGGATGCCGGGACGGGACGGAACGGTCGGAGCGGACGGTGGACCGCGATGGAGCGGACCACTGGGCGGTACGGGACGGGACGGGACGGACGGTGGGACTGGAGAGGACGGGGCGAACCATGGGACGGGTCGTGACGGGACGGAGCGGACGACAGGGCGGTCGCCAAGGCAGGAGGGGGCCGCCGGAGTCCGTCCTGCGCTGTGCGAGGCGGAAGGCTGTGGTAATTGCCGCGTGCAGCGCGGCGCGGCGCGGCGCGCAGCCGATGGGGCGTGGCGCGGAGTGGCGGGGGGGGGGGGGGCGTGCCGCGGGGCGCTCCCAGCGCGCTTGGGAACCGCCCGCAGCCTCTTCGCGCGGCCTTCACTCCCCTCCCCTCCCCTCCCCCTACTCACACACGCACCGTTGCCCGCCCCCCCTCCCCCACCACTCTCTCTTTCTCTTTTTTGTCCATGACAGAACCTGCGATACTCAAACCAACCGCAATTCGGCTTCAGTTTGCCTTGGCGAGGTTCTGTTTCGCTGTGAAGACTGTTAAGTTCATAAAAGGAAATTTATCGAACGTTAAAACAATTGAAATTACTATTAATCTTCTGCGCATGCGCAGTTCAGGTTTCCCATCACTTTTGTGCATCTGCGCGTGCGCAGCCGATCGCTGTCCGCCTAGGCGTGCGCCTCGGTACCTGTCCCAGAAAAACAATCCTCGTTAGTGTTATGTTGCGTGATGTGAGCCCGCGTATCAAAACCCCAGTGTCGTTTTAGAAAATATAAATCACTGATGATAAATTAATAGGGACAATCCCTGTTTCAGGGAAGCCTTTTTTCCATGCATCCTGGCAGTTCTTATGATATTCACAGTCAGGGAAAATTTCTTACGATTTATTACACAAATTTTTAAGAATATTTTAATTTCATTTAAGAATACAATTTTATCATTTTTAAGCATTTCTCGTGAACATCCACTCTTCCTTAATATCAATTCCGACCCCATACTGTGTTGATTCCCTTCTTTTTGCACTTTTTTTTCCATTGGTATTTTCTTTCATTCCTTTCTCACAATAGATTTCAACCGATAATACGAATTTTGATTTCCTGATTTCTACATTTCTTAAATGGCATAAGGGCGCAGTGCTTAGCTAGGCGAAATATCTGGAAGCGAAAGTAGTCTGCGAGCCAACCTGTAGGTCGCTGCGGAATCTCACTATCAAGTGGGAAGGAACATTGCCACGACAGGAATGTATCATACTGATAGCTTTAATGACAGTTGCAGGTGACGTGCCCAATGACATCAATTAATCAATCAATCTCAAATGAGGTGTGAACGTCCATTTTTTTCTCATGTTTAGAACTCTTCTCCTGTCTTCCTACTTCTTGCTTTCCTTTTTTCTTGTTTGCTTTCGTTTTTTTTTTCAACATACATGCCCTTTTTTCGCCCTTACCTTTCTTCCCTCTCCTTCTTTCCTTTCACTTTTGATACTCTTGTGAAATTTGGAAAATAAACTGTCGAATCAGAGAAACAAGAAAAGGAAGGATTTTTTGGATAGTTTCATAGTACTATCTTCTTTTGATGGTATCACATCCGTAAATCTAATTTCGAAATGAAAGATGGTAGAACCATTTTCCAATCTTTCTTTTCAACCACAGAAAAATATATCACGAAGTCGTAACTCGAATTGTGTTGACAATCGTGTTCAGGAGGTCGTGAATGCAACGTATCTATTAACTTGATGCGCTTTATCGCACATTGACTCGACGGACTTTGTTCCGCAAACTATTACATGTTTACCACAACACTTCCTCCCTTTTTCGAGGTTACTAGGCAAAGATAAGAGCTCAGTCACATGGCGAGAGCGTTTCATTTTCGAAAATAATTAACAAATGAGGTGATTACTATATTTACTGCTATTAGAATTTGCGAAGCCGAGAAATAGTTTAAAAAATATGGGATTACCCATGTTTAGCGTTTGGATACTTATGCGAAGCATATATCATGACGACAGTAGCAATCTAATTTATTATAAGAGTTCTAATCTTTAATCATATACATCTCAATTTTAGAAGAGTTTGAATACTTCATAGAAAAATGTTTGAGAAATATTTTTAAAAGCGAGAAAATAAAAATCTGAAATATCTTGATAAATAGTGTTGTCTTGGGTCGACAGTTGCCGAGCTGCCCAAGTTTGTTTCATTTTCAGATTTGTATGGGGTGTGACTCAGATAGCAAGTTCAGTTCATTCGTTTTGTAAATTATCTCTACTTCTGAGAAACTGGACCTCCAGCGGTGAAGAAATCAAAATCTCTTAATCAAATACGACGTGGCATCCATTAAGAATCGCAACGGATTTCAACCCGAAATCAGATTTAATTATTTATTATTATATCAGAAGGAATTGTAAATACTTTAGGAGCTTGTAGAAAATAATTTTTCCAATATAATTTGCTAATAAAAACTTCTCTGCTTTTCATTTGGTAAGAGATAACATCTCTGAAATAGTTGAATGGTACGTGATGTTGTAAAAGAAGCTTACAATAATGTACGTTGCTGTTATTATCCATGGGTTTAGATGAAAAGTGAAATGTTCAGAAAAATACTAAGTTAGAAGGAAGGATTAAGGTAGAAAAAGCGCACAGAACGGCTGCCCCAGCAACGGACTGGATGAGATGGCACAGAGCCTGCATGACCACTTACTCTGCAAAGGCTCTATCCGGGAGGTCCTGGGTTCGAGTCACGGCGGCGGTGGAGTTTTGGCATTAGCTACATTGCTAGGTAGAATTCAGTCGCTGTCTGGAGGAGAATTCGAGCGGCCGGCTGCTCTGGTCGGTAGTTTTCCGTGGTTTCTCCGATCAACACCAGGCGAATGCCGGAGTAGAACCCTAGCAAACGGGCTACGGACCTCCCTCAATCTTTCTTACTTCTTCTTTTTCTTCTTCCTCTTCTTCTTATTTTTCTTCTTCTTCGTCACCCATCACTTACACACTACAGGCACTACATTGTCACGCATGTCGGAAGGCCCGCGAGGAGCTTAGCGCATGTGTCGCCTGGCGTGAAATTCCAGGGAAGTGACAGCAATGATGCATATAGAAAATGACACAAGTAGTGAAGAAGATGACGCTATCAAAACCAAGCGTTTTTTTTTTTTTTTTTTTTTTGTTTTGTTTTTTTTGTTTTGCAACCAACATTCTTTAAGAAGGCTTATCGGATGATAAAGTCGTGATTGTTTCATTGAGAGAAATCGTACTTCAAATGGAAAGCTTGTAGTATAAGTGAAGTGAATGCATGGAATGTGTTAGAACGACGCGAGCTAACTTAATGAATGCATTGCCCATACTATTTCTTCCCACATTTTGTTAACCACCTTTATTAAGATGTTTATACTTGATTGTCGAATTGGGGAATCTACTCCACATGTTAGCAGTTTCCCGTCCAAACTGGTTACGTGCTGGTTGACGACTAGCTGGTCGCGTGTATAGGCGCGAAAAAATTGACCTCACTGTCGCTTGTGAAGTGCGCATGCTCATACTGGGCACGCGACATCGACGTCGATGTTTTGAAAACATCAATGTTTTTAAGAAACATCAATGCCTTTAGCATCGATTATTAAAGCCGATGTTTTTGAACATCGATGTTTGAAACTCGAAGTTTTCACTTTTTCGACGATTTGCTTGTGAATGAAAAATTCTCATAATCGCATTTGGTAAATGTTAAAATATGAATTAATAACTTACGATACCACTTTCGGTACATGTTTTCGAGCAAACCCAACGCTTCATCGAGCCGACTATCTCTCCCCCGAGAGATAACTTTGCTGCCGTGGTGTTTCCTAAGCATTTCTTTCTTTTCTTTCTTCGTTCTTTTCTTACTTCGTTCTTTTCTTTCTTCGTTCTTTTCTTACTTCGTTCTTTTCTTTCTTCGTTCTTTTCTTTCTTCGTTCTTTTCTTTCTTCGTTCTTTTCTTTCTTCGTTCTTTTCTTTCTTCGCTCTTTTCTTTCTTCGTTCTTTTCTTTCTTCGTTCTTTTCTTTCTTTGTTCTTTTCTTTCTTTGTTCTTTTCTTTCTTCGTTCTTTTCTTTCTTCGTTCTTTTCTTTCTTCGTTCTTTTCTTTCTTCGTTCTTTTCTTTCTTCGTTCTTTTCTTTCTTCGTTCTTTTCTTTCTTCGTTCTTTTCTTTCTTCGTTCTTTTCTTTCTTCGTTCTTTTCTTTCTTCGTTCTTTTCTTTCTTCGTTCTTTTCTTTCTTCGTTCTTTTCTTTCTTCGTTCTTTTCTTTCTTCGTTCTTTTCTTTCTTCGTTCTTTTCTTTCTTCGTTCTTTTCTTTCTTCGTTCTTTTCTTTCTTCGTTCTTTTCTTTCTTCGTTCTTTTCTTTCTTCGTTCTTTTCTTTCTTCGTTCTTTTCTTTCTTCGTTCTTTTCTTTCTTCGTTCTTTTCTTTCTTCGTTCTTTTCTTTCTTCGTTCTTTTCTTTCTTCGTTCTTTTCTTTCTTCGTTCTTTTCTTTCTTCGTTCTTTTCTTTCTTCGTTCTTTTCTTTCTTCGTTCTTTTCTTTCTTCGTTCTTTTCTTTCTTCGTTCTTTTCTTTCTTCGTTCTTTTCTTTCTTCGTTCTTTTCTTTCTTCGTTCTTTTCTTTCTTCGTTCTTTTCTTTCTTCGTTCTTTTCTTTCTTCGTTCTTTTCTTTCTTCGTTCTTTTCTTTCTTCGTTCTTTTCTTTCTTCGTTCTTTTCTTTCTTCGTTCTTTTCTTTCTTCGTTCTTTTCTTTCTTCGTTCTTTTCTTTCTTCGTTCTTTTCTTTCTTCGTTCTTTTCTTTCTTCGTTCTTTTCTTTCTTCGTTCTTTTCTTTCTTCGTTCTTTTCTTTCTTCGTTCTTTTCTTTCTTCGTTCTTTTCTTTCTTCGTTCTTTTCTTTCTTCGTTCTTTTCTTTCTTCGTTCTTTTCTTTCTTCGTTCTTTTCTTTCTTCGTTCTTTTCTTTCTTCGTTCTTTTCTTTCTTCGTTCTTTTCTTTCTTCGTTCTTTTCTTTCTTCGTTCTTTTCTTTCTTCGTTCTTTTCTTTCTTTCTTTCATTTCATCAAACACTCAATCAAATATTTAAAACACCCATTATCACAGTCAAAATGTAGATACATGGGTGTATAACTTTCCTGCAACAGATACTCTGTACTGCTACTTCTCTATCATATTTACATTTTCTCTTGAAACATTCTATAAATTACTGTCAATCAGTTACATTAGATTAATGACATTCAATATTTAAATTAGGGAATTAAATTTAACGTGACAATCATTGCCGTTTAAGTGTGCGTTCTTAAGATTTCTTTCTTTGTTCTGGCATACATGTATGCGATAGTAAAAGATCATGAATTTTCTCACTCAAATGACTGACAGTTGATTTTTGGCTAGACGTCTTTTTGTTTTTTTATACAAGTTAACCTTCTCTATCGTAGACTTCCTTCAGTAAGTGGTGTATCGGGATTAAACTTTCTCTATGCAGCACACGCTATTAAATATTGATGTATTATTCATCAATAATTAATTATTAAATCAATTTAAAAGCTTGCAAAACGTGTAGAACAAGATCATATTTAAAGCAATGCAGACCTGTCTGACTACTAACGACATAATGTACTCAAGGTCATTGCCAACTGCGCCTCTGCAACATGCTACATTCCGATGTGCAATTCAGCAGGTCCACTTATTTATTTATTTATTGTATTATTTCTCCCTCGGCTTTCGGCGCCGAGTACCCACCATGGGGACACATACTAACCTTTACACCAGATACACTTGCGGGCTCCTTGGTCTGAGGTCAGCAGTCTCACAAGGCCTTCCGCGTGAACACATGTACATTAAAGGCAAGGGACAAACAACCATGTCCACGACGGGACTCGAATCCGCAATCCTTAGGACCGAGGTGCTGAGTCGGCACATGTTCTAGCCCCCTCGGTCCTCAATATCGGCTTATATATTTATTTGTTTGTTGTAATGCACTTTTAAAGTAAACAATGACAGTCTCTTTTTTGTGACCAGCGCTGTGTTGGGTTTGTCAGACTTGCAGAGCGTTACCGCATGGACTGAGAAGTGAGAACATAATATCCTTTCTCACCGCGCTTGCGTTGGCATTGGTGAAAAACATTGGATGTTTGCCGAGGTACGTTATACTCAGATTTAAACATGTGGCATTAAAAAGGTCACGAGCTGGAAGGAGAGGGGGACATTGACATCCAATCTGGAGCACCAATACCAAAAATTTAAGTCATAACGAAACTCCCGTCGAAACTTTTTAAACTTCTGCTGCCGACACTAGAAGATGTCGGGAGTCTGTGGGGAGTCTGTGGGGAGGGCTGTGGGGAGGGCTGTGGGGAGGGCTGTGGGGAGGGCTGTGGGGAGGGCTGTAGGGAGGGCTGTGGGGAGGGCTGTGGGGAGGGCTGTGGAGAGGGCTGTGGAGAGGGCTGTGGAGAGGGCTGTGGAGAGGGCTGTGGAGAGGGCTGTGGAGAGGGCTGTGGAGAGGGCTGTGGAGAGGGCTGTGGAGAGGGCTGTGGAGAGGGCTGTGGAGAGGGCTGTGGAGAGGGCTGTGGAGAGGGCTGTGGAGAGGGCTGTGGAGAGGGCTGTGGAGAGGGCTGTGGAGAGGGCTGTGGGGAGGGCTGTGGGGAGGGCTGTGGGGAGGGCTGTGGGGAGGGCTGTGGAGAGGGCTGTGGAGAGGGCTGTGGAGAGGGCTGTGGAGAGGGCTGTGGGGAGGGCTGTGGGGAGGGCTGTGGGGAGGGCTGTGGGGAGGGCTGTGGGGAGGGCTGTGGGGAGGGCTGTGGGGAGGGCTGTGGGGAGGGCTGTGGGGAGGGCTGTGGGGAGGGCTGTGGGGAGGGCTGTGGGGAGGGCTGTGGGGAGGGCTGTGGGGAGGGCTGTGGGGAGGGCTGTGGGGAGGGCTGTGGGGAGGGCTGTGGGGAGGGCTGTGGGGAGGGCTGTGGGGAGGGCTGTGGGGAGGGCTGTGGGGAGGGCTGTGGGGAGGGCTGTGGGGAGGGCTGTGGGGAGGGCTGTGGGGAGGGCTGTGGGGAGGGCTGTGGGGAGGGCTGTGGGGAGGGCTGTGGGGAGGGCTGTGGGGAGGGCTGTGGGGAGGGCTGTGGGGAGGGCTGTGGGGAGGGCTGTGGGGAGGGCTGTGGGGAGGGCTGTGGGGAGGGCTGTGGGGAGGGCTGTGGGGAGGGCTGTGGGGAGGGCTGTGGGGAGGGCTGTGGGGAGGGCTGTGGGGAGGGCTGTGGGGAGGGCTGTGGGGAGGGCTGTGGGGAGGGCTGTGGGGAGGGCTGTGGGGAGGGCTGTGGGGAGGGCTGTGGGGAGGGCTGTGGGGAGGGCTGTGGGGAGGGCTGTGGGGAGGGCTGTGGGGAGGGCTGTGGGGAGGGCTGTGGGGAGGGCTGTGGGGAGTCTGTGGGGAGGGCTGTGGGGTCACCGTTCTGATCCGAAGTGCGCCGTGAGCCGCTGACGCGCAGTGGCATGACATACGGGGGTCGTCGGCTGGCGACCGGTCCGCGGCGGCCGGAAAAACCAGGAGGCGCTCGCCCGACAGGTTGCGGCGCCCGGTCGCATCAGCGGGGCTCGAACCCGCGAATGCAGGACACGCGTCGCCGCGGGGCGTGGGGCGCTGCGCACACGGGACGGGGCGGGAATGAGCGATGCGCGCGCCCGGAAGGACGGGTGGGGGGGCGTAGGTTGGCGTCCCCTCGGCGTTGCGGGGGATGGCGAGCGAACATCAAGGCCCCACAGTTTCATGTACAGAAGAGATAGGCTTTGGTGGCTATTGCTTCAAATGATGTCACTGCAGTGCCTCTGACCCGCAGGTTAAGAGAGTTAAGAGAGCAATCTAGAGTTCGATTGCTGATGGTGACATGAGTTTTGACACTAGCTTGTCAGCTAGGTCGACTTCCGACGTTGCCGGGAGGAGAATTCTAGCGGACGGCTGCTGTGATCAGTAATTTTCCGTTGTTTCTACGATCAATACCAGGCGAATCTCAGAGCATTTCTCTAAGAAACGGGCCACGGAGCGCGCACGATATTTCTTTCCTCTTCGTTGTCCAGCCCTAACCCTCACCCTTACACTTACACTTACACTTACACTTACACTTACTCTTGGACTTACACTTACACTTACACTTACACTTACACTTACACTTACACTTACACTTACACTTACACTTACACTTACACTTACACTTACTTACACAAACATGCACTACACTACCGCACACATCGGGAACTTAGGGTTTGTCCCGGCTGGGTTGGCATCCCACTGGTGAGAGATACCTGGTTGGGGAAATACCATAATAGTTCGGCGCTGGTTCTAAGGAGGAAACACACACTACACCAACACAAGATTAATGACCCGCGCACTTCACTTGAAAAGAAATTTCAATCAGTGAATCAATCGATGAATCCATCAATGAAAGAATGAATCAACCACTTAATCAATCTATGAAGCAGAGGAGTCCAGATCAATATGTTAGAAGAACTGCGTGCGCGAGCGCCTTGCTCCGAGGCAGGTGCAGCCCAGTTTCGGCCGTGGCCCCTTCAGCGTGGAAGCCCGGGCGGCGCCGGCGGCGTTTCTGCTGTTGGTCGCGACGTGACGTCGGGAGCGAAACGATGGAGGGCGGAGGGGGAGGGGTCCCGCGCCCCATTACGCCCATTATCTATAGTCTTTTGTTTCTTTCCGATGACGCAGCCGCCTAGTCGGGCCCTTCGCCCCACATCCGCCGACTGCGACCTCGCGCAACTGCCGGTCTCTGGAACGAAACACTTCCTTCACGTACAACACACACGTGCAGTAGTGCTAAAAATATTCCTTTCTCTTCAATCGATCGTAATCATTCACCATCAACACAACATTCTGGCCGTTATGGAAAGAAGAGAATCGTCAAGAAACTACGAATAGGCGTTTCGTAGCAAAATGGAAAAAATTTCCCATCTTACTGAAGAGAATGCGGTTGTTTTTTTACCTTAAAGGACTGACCATGTATTACACGCGCATAATTTCTTGAGCCCTCGCTTCGGTAGTTGCGAGGGGAATGAAGAGTTTGATTGGTTTGACGAAAGGAATTTTACATCGAATTTGTAGTTTGTTTTTCGCTCCAAAATAATTTCTATTACACGTGAGCGAACATTTCTAGTTATCAGATTTTAAGTACAACGCTCATTCCTATCATTTATTCTTAAATCAACTAATGTTGCCAAAAGAGTGGGGTAGATATTCCGGAGCTCAAGAAAGCGTGTCCGTATAATATGTAGATTGGTAGTGGGCAAGACCGGACCATATGGTTTGGATTGGGAGCAGGATGGAGAAGGCAGGTAGTTTACGGCGACCGTGGTTTAAGAACCGCGGGTCCGGCATCCACCTGGAGTGGATCGGAGGGAACGGGAACAGAGCTGTTGGCCTCGAGTAATGCCAATCATGCAGCATCATTGTGTGACTCGGCTACTTCGCTGGAGTGAAAAATATACCATCTTCGGGATTGGAAACTATGAGGTTTGAGTTGCGTCAAATGCTCTTACATATGCTATTACCTTATTTGAAATGTTTTGTATGTTTGTTTCCTTTATTTTTATTACAGAACATAATACTTATGATTGGAGAATTGTTGTGTTCTGTACCAAAACCAGAACCATCAGAATCTCAGTAACAAAGATTCCTGATTCATCCGGATATCCGTGATCGTTAAGGCAGTTGTGGCATAGCTATCTCGGACCGAAGGATCGCGGTTTTGAGTCCCGCCTCGGGCATGGTTGCATTTGTGTTCGTCCTTTCACCTCCGATCATAATCATGTCGTATCATATTCATAGTAACCATAATGTTAAACTCGGTAGTGGTCGCTAATGACCTAGTTGTTGATGAATTGAATTGAATTGAATTTGCCTTATTTTACGTGGCGAGACTCGGGCCATCAGGCCCGCTCTTCCGTCTGACCTGATGCGACCTAAAATCACAAAAAACAATTTAAAAAAATTCCAGATTACATATCCAAGTAATTAGATGATGGTTAAAATCAACAACATACATTAACCCGCATTAACGGCGACGATGGTGTAACGGTTAGCGTACCTGACTGTTATACCTACGTTCGCGGGTTCAAACCGATCGAAGCCGTGGATTTTTAAGGGCGAAAAAATTCTTCCTACGCCTTCCTTCGGAAGGGAAGTAAAGCCGGCTGTGCCATGTTAGTAGATTTACTTGCATGTAAAGTATCCTCAAGCCTAAATGACGCCTCTTAGCTAATTTCAAATCGCCTGTTTCTCGCCCAGGAAATACCTCCTTTCTCTGCTAGTTGGTGAAAGGAGCGTAGCGAAATTTGCGTGGTCAGACCTCAGAGCAGGCCTCATGGCCTGAGTCTCGCCACGTAAAATAAGACTTCAATTGAATTGAATTGGATTGAATTAACCCAGACGTAATGTGTAGGGAATGTCTTCTTGGTTTGGAAGCACCCGGAATGAAATGTCTGCCCGCCGGCAGTGCGTTGAAAAGGAAGGAGAGAAGGAGGGAAGGAAAAGCTACGGAGTCCTGCGACCTCAACTGTTGTCTCGTTGCACATCTTCCCACGAAGCGAACAGAGGGGGAGCGGAGGCCGCCGAAAGAGCCAGTTGACCTTTGCAGCAGCAGCAGCAGCAGCAGCCCGCTCTGTTCCCGAGCCGTCGCTCGCGTTGCTCAATGCTCAATGCTCAATGCACGCACTGCGCCTTCTCGCGTGCGTTTCGCCCTGGGCGGCCGCCCCCACGACCACGTGGAGCACTACGAGTCGTTTACGTTAAGGAAATGCGGTCATTACGTCCCATATTTTATTTTATTTCATTTTATTACATTTATTTATTTCTTTTATTTCTTTCATTGCACTTAATGTTATTTCATTGCACTTAATGTTATTTCATTGCACTTAATGGTATTTCATTGCACTTAATGTTATTTCATTGCACTTAATGTTATTTCATTGCACTTAATGTTATTTCATTACCCTTAATGTTATTTCATTGCCCTTAATGCTATTTCATTGCACTTAATGTTATTTCATTGCACGTAATGTTATTTCATTGCACGTAATGTTATTTCATTGCACGTAATGTTATTTCATTGCACGTAATGTTATTTCATTGCACGTAATGTTATTTCATTGCACTTAATGTTATTTCATTGCACTTAATGTTATTTCATTGCACTTAATGTTATTTCATTGCACTTAATGTTATTTCATTGCACTTAATGTTATTTCATTGCACTTAATGTTATTTCATTGCACTTAATGTTATTTCATTGCACTTAATGTTATTTCATTGCACTTAATGTTATTTCATTGCACTTAATGTTATTTCATTTCATTCAATTTGATTTGATTTGATTCATTTTATTAGGGTTTATGAGCTCTTCATCTTCAGAGATGTTCGAGACCTATTAATGATCCTATAGAATCATCATTATTAAATGATTGCATAAATAAACAATGTTGATGCCGAGTATGAATATAGTTGTTGATGCCAGGTTAGAGTGCAGATTTGTCAATCTCCAAGAAACATATTCCTGTAATGGAGTTCTCATCATCAGCAACTGCCACTATTGTGTAATTTTATTTCCCCTAACATTCCTCGGGAAACAATTCTGAGAACGCGCAAGCGCTCAAGGAAGAAATGTGACAGTAGGGAAGGTGTTGAAAATGTTTTAAAAGTAGCGAAGGAAAGCGGTTATTAATAAACAAGTTTTTTTTGAGCGATTATTAGATTATCGCAAACATTTACATATTTACGATGTAATATACACGATAATACTGCAATTATCATTTGTAATGCCGTTTACTTTATCTACATACGACACGTTATGACTTTCACACACCTTCCTATCTAATATGATCTTCAAAAACGTGTGAGGGAAACTTACTTTTCACATGCCCATCTGGGTAGATTATTTCCATTATGGGAGAGAAATTTCAGATTAACATAATCAAATGTTTACATTTTTCAGTCCAAAACGCTTCTCTTTCATTGTTTTGTGTTTTTGAAGTCTTTCTAGATATTTTTAAAACTTTGACACGTATAACGTATGTTAATTGTTATATTTATTTTATCTTTCAAATGTTTAATACAATAAATATACATTCGTATATTTAGTTGTCAAAATTATAAAAACACTTGTTGTGATGATTGAGACACATGCATTTTGTGCGTGTTTTCGTATGTATATCGAGTGCAGCCCACCATTTTGCACCTGGTTTTCTTCTCCTCCATTTTTGGCCAATGATCGGTTTGATCTGTTTCTACTCCCTCACCAGGCATTGGCGCACAGTTCTTCTTCGGTTTCTGCTCCAGTTCTCATCAGCAGAGGAAGGGCGTCCTCTATTAGATGTCAATATAATCAAATATTTGCACTTTTCATTCAAAATCGTTTCTCCTCATTGTCTTGTGTTTTTCAAGTCTTCCTGTGTTTTAACCAAACCACTGATATCTCCCACATGAGGCTCCTTAGTATTCCGTCTATTTATCCGAAGTTAGTAATATAGGAAATATACAAAACCTGAGACTTTCAGTTTTGGGACTTGTAACTCCCAAGCTTCGGCTTCGTGTATGTAAATAATGCGCATGCTATTCGATGCATACAGCTTCATTTTGGTGAGCAATACACCGAGACACTACAGACGACATGTATGATCTAGGATATCAATTTAACCTAGATAATATATACTCGTAAACTAGCCTATGCCATTGCAAACTGGTAGGGCTAGCCTATGCCACGCAAACTGGTAGGGCTAGCCTAGGCCATGCAAACTGGTAGATGAGCCTAGGCCATGCAATTTCATAGTTTAGCCTTGATCACCCACACTCGTAAGCATGTGTACATAGTACAAACTCGTAGGCTAGGCTACCTACTTGTAGGTTAGCCTACATCAGACAAAGTCTCATGCCACGGAAGCCTACGCAACCATGCTACAGACAAACCTGCAGCGTTGTGGGGGTTAGACGCGCCTTTGCCGACCGTCCGTTCGTATCTCGTTCTCCCACCTGTTCATCCTTTCAGGTCTCGCTGCTTCACTCGCGCCGTCAAGTGGCTCCTCGGCCTACTTCCTGCGCACGAGATGGTGTCACTTCAACAACGGTTACAGTTCTCGTCCCACATGATGCCAATGAAAGTTAAACCTAATGCTTTATCATTTTAATCAAGTGAAACTTCTAAAGACAGATGAAACTTGGATTCATCCTGGAAATGCATAATGGAAGTGCATCACTACGTGTTTCTTTGCGTTTATTACATTCGTTGTTGTGAAATTTATAATTCCTGTGAATGTTTTTTAAACATTTTGTTTAATTTTCACTTTTGCATATTTACATCTGTTACATTTTGGAATATTTAGCTAATGGTATCACAAATCATCGAAAGAAATAATATTTACCTCCTAAACGTTACATAAGTCTATATGTTTTTCTTCTTAATCTGTATACATGTTGACTGTTTCCAGCATGCTCATTGATAATTAGGTTCGTTCAATTTCTTCAGATATACTTGACATTTCTTAGTGATGAAGTCGTGTGGCTGAGTAATGTCGAGATATTTGCAAAACGTCTCGTTTATCACGAAGCACAAGCTTTCCAAATGCTTATTGATTTCTGTATTCTGTGAATTCGTGGATAAATCTTTGATACACAAATTACTGTAAAAAGGGTATAATCTGAAAACCTTCATGTGGAAAAATTAAGAGAATAAAGACAAATAAAATAGAAGCTACAAATACAGATGTGTGTAAAACGAAACTCGTTCGTGTCTAGTAACACAGTAGAACTGTCAGTATTCACCATGAACATTATCGGATGGTTGACCAAAATATATTCGTTAAAACAATGAGAGTAATATTATATTTCTATACATACTATACTTATCCCGCGCTATCAGAACGAAAGTCCAAAATTAGACGGACCACTGTAAATTCTAATAAATTCTTTATAGAACAAAAAATAATAGTTTTTTTCCTTCATAAAGCGTGTTTTGCTAAAGTTGTTGCTAGCATCTTAACAGAAAAAATTATGGGCTTATACCGAAAAGTTCAACTTTCGAATAATCTGTACAATACATCTTGCGAGGTGAGTTTTACACTTGAGATATCTTCTGTTGTATTTCGAACGTTAACTAACGTTATCATGGAAGGATATGTTCACGTACTACATTTCGGCTGTATTGAGTCGATGGCCTCAGGAGGAATTTAATGCGAGGAAAGAGAAGAAAGATACAAGCGTTTCACCAGAAATGTCTAATTATATCCCACAAGGAAGAAGAATTGTTGGTCGACCACGAAGGAGATGGAAATTTCAGTAGGTGCAACAGGCAATATTGTCTAAGTATGGCGAAGAGGAAGGAGAGGAAGGAGAGGGAGGAGAGGGAGGAGAGCTTGATTAATAGTGAAACAAATAGGAGAGCGCGAAAACTTGCCGTGACCTCGTTTCATCCGCTGCAAATTCTACAGGGCGAGACCGGGATAAGGAACCAGATTCACAGCAAGCAAACTTCTCTTGTTGGCCGTCTCAACGCCGGGCATCCGTTAAACCAACATACATGTTAGTACTCAATTTCAAATTCTGCATTTGCCTCAGAGCAGTTGAACTAATTTGTTGAATGATTTCCCTCCTCCTCATTATTTTTCCCTACATGTGTGGTAATCAAATGCAAATAATTTTATGGGGATAGGTCAGGAAAAGAAATGAGAAGGAAAAATTTCTGATTATATTGCGATGAAATTTTAAATACGAAATCATAATGATTCTTTGCGCATAAAACAAGTTAAACTTCGCAATTATTCTAGAAAAGAATAATGTAAGGGGGTTAACAATATTTGGAAGATAGCCCATTTCAAATGAAATATAACTCGATCCAAATTTATTTCACTGATTTATGATATAAAGCACTAAAGAATATGAAACACGAGTATCAGATAACCTGAACTACGATACAGTTGATCATAAATATAAAAAAGTTGATGGGTTTAATGGATTAATCCCGTATATACATTTATATTGATTTATAACATGCGAATGTAGTAAAATCATAAAAAAGTTGTTCCCTAAATGTAAGGAACATCTTACGTAAGTAACAACCTTTGCCTGAACAGTAATTCCATCTCTCAATATTATTTTGTGCACGCAAATGTAAACCCCTCCACAAAATTATTTGGCCTACAAACTAGTGCTCATCGCTTTACCGTTATTATGCTAATTGCTTGCACTTATTTAATTTATTTATGCGAGCGAATATAAAAGAGTCCCAGAAAAATGTTTCAAATTTTTAAGGCATGTAGAACATCAAAACTGGTAACTGGTAACTTTAAACAAAGAATAGAGGCTTCCTTTTTTCGTGTTAATTTTGTTTAGTTTTCGCGAAATAGGATAACCAAATTACGAGTTCATTTCACTGTATTTTTTTCGAAAGTAGGTGATAAAAATAATTAGTATTTAATGTAGCTATTTTTTCCATTCAAATTTTTTGTCTACAAGTTTTTAATTAATACCGTTCATTTTTGGTTGAACATTTTAGATTTCTCGTAATTTTCAGTTATGTGTAAGGAATATTAAAAATAGTATTACAAACTAGATTTTCTCGAAAAAAGTTACAAATTTTGATCCATCATTATAAAACGTGAGGTCTACAACAGACCTACACGTTCGCTCGAGTATTCCTAGTCGTGTGGCCGGGCGAGGTGTCTCAGGGCGTCAACTGATGTCATTGCAGTTCCTGTGACTGAGAGGATTTAGAGTTCTTCTCCCCACGGTGGCAGGATTTTAGACACTAGCTTGTCAGCTAGGTCGACTTCAGTCGCTGTCCGAGGAGAATTCTAGCGGCTGGCTGTTCTGATTGGTATTTTTCCGTTGTTTCTCCGATCAACACCAGGCGAATGGCGGAGCAGTATCCTAACAAAAGGGACATGGTGCGCGCGCGATCTTTCTTTTTTCTTCCTTGGCCTATCCTCACCCCTTTCAAACACACTAACTAGCATTACACATGACGGGAGACCGGACCGAACATGGAGCTTGTCCCGGCTGGGGCGGGGCTCCGCTGGTGGGAGATACCTGACTGAGAAAACCTCAGCTAGCCGACGATATGTCGGCGCCGGATCTCGCCATATAGAGAAGGAAGACAACCGCCACCTCCCGAGCAAAACACATGTAGTAAACTTATGGAACTAATAACCTAAGACGTTGATGCGCCCAAAATCGCAAACAATCAACCTGTTCGTGTGTGTGTGTGTGTGTGTGTGTGTGTGTGTGTGTGAGTGCGCGCGCGCGCGCAAGTAAGGTGTGAGGATACGACAATGAAGAGGAAGGAAAGATCGCGCGCGGTCCGTGGCCTGTTTGTTCTGGTACTGCTCTGGCATTGTTGGCATTTATGGGAGAAATCACGGAAAACTACCGACAAGAGCGACCAGCCGTGAGGATTCTCCTCCAGACAGCGGCTGGATTCGCAGCCTTGCGTCCGACGCAGCGCTCCCGAAGGCCGGCGACCGGCCTCGCCAGCGAACACCGTTCGCAGTCGCCAGTCCCCCGCGGGGAGCATTCCCGGGAGATGGGCGGTGCGTGACGCCCGCCGCCTGGGCGGAGGCTTCCAACGCCGCTTCTCATCCCATCGCCCCGCGCGCGCGACCTTGCTTTCACCCTTGCTCGTGTAGTAACCGCGCACGTTTACGCGAGCCCTCTCGTAGGTGTCACTGCTGTGCCTCAGAGCGGCAGGCGCTAGGGCTCCGCTCCCGACGGCGGAAGGAGTTTCGATGCTGCTTGCTAAGGTAGGTTGAGTGTTGATGCTGCCGGGGGGAGAATTCTAGAGGCCGGCTGCCCTTATCGGTCGTTTTCGGTGGGTTCTCCGTTCAAAACCAGGCGAATACCCGAGCAGTACCTTAACAAACGGGCCACGGACCACGCGCGATCTTTCCTTCCTCTTCCTTGTCCCCTCCTCGCCCCTGGCACACTTACATACTACACACTACCACACACACACACACACACACACACACACACACACACACACACACTACAACACGTTCGGGAGACCGGAGTGTATCTAAGTGCTTGTGCCGGCTAAAGCTTAGCCCTGCTGGTGGGAAATAGATGGTTGCGAAAAGACCCGCTAGCCGACAGTAGGGCGGCGCCGGATCTCGCCATCCAGCGGGGGAAGATCACTGCCACCGGCCGAGGAAAACATGCTCTACACTTACGGGACTAATGACCTTAGCAGTTGACGCACCCGGAATTACTAAGAATCAATCAATTAATGAATTAGAAGGCGGACGGAGGGGAAATAACAAGGAAGAAGCGATCGCGTGGCTCGTTTCCTAACCACTGCTCTGGTCTTCACCTGGTGGTCGTCGGAGAAACCACGAAAAACGTCCGATGTGAGCACCCGGCCGCTGCATTCTTCTCCGAACAGAGGCTGAACGTAGAGCACTAATACGATTTATTTAGTCGTAAATCTACTGTTGTAGTTTCATCCCATCGAGAGCTTAGATGTCGCTACTGTCACGGTCACTGTCACTGTGGGGACGCTCGAGCTCCGATTGGATGAAACCGTGAGCAGCTGCTTTACGTCAAGTGCGTGGTTGAAGTAATCCTAGTACAGGAGCAGGTACCTTTGCTCATCCGCCGATAGTGTCCACCAATTCAGAGACTGAGATCCACTCGTTTCTCCAGAAATTATGCCGAATAACGACTGAAAGTCTTTTCACATCAAAAAGGTAACAGGTGGATAGATTTACTATTCGTACCCACCTCAAGTTTTCCTGTAATCTGTAGACTGTGTCCACGTTTTCTTTGCCGCCGCCCGGGCCTTTCAACGCCCATATAACGTGGTGGAAACCATTACAGTGGCGCGCTATAGAGCATCACCTTCTTACAAAAACTAAAATACGAAATGCTACAAACGATACCTGTACGTGTGTGGCTGCTTCTTGGGTTCGCGAGTTGCAAGCAGGCCCTTAATGTTACAAAAGATAACGTTGCTGTTCGCACTTTCTTCAGAGATTTCTTATAAGAATATATTACGAATAATTGAACATTTAGAAGACACTTCATGTATTTCTCACAAATTAGCCAATATTTGTGTGGGGAAAGTTGGCGAGCCTAACCTGCAGCTGCACCTGAGGACACTAGCGCCTCTTATCGTAGCACCTTCCAGTTTTGTCCCCGGTTTTGATGGAGAGTGTCACGGCCCTGCCCACCGCGTTCACTTCTCGAAACAGAAGACGAGCGGGGCGTTGGAGCAGGGTGAAGAACCGCGGAGAGACGATCATCTGTGATATGACTATTAAGTTATAAAAATGAATGACGTTGCACTTTCGAAGCGTCGTTCTTGCCACTTCGGTTTCGTTGCTTTTATTTACGTTGAACAAATGACTGCTGTGAATCAGAAAGGGCATTTGTTCGTGAACAACTTGTGATTGTGACTGCGTTTATTTCAAGTGGTGACACTCCGTCTCTTAGACAGGCCTTTTTTGAGGGTTTTGTTGTGATAATTTAAGATTTTTGGACGTGGCAGAAATGTCAATCCGAAAAACACACGGCGTTATACGAGGTGAATGACGTAAGCCAAAACTTCATAAAATGACAGTGCAGCTTTAATGAAAATTGTCTTCACAAAAACACAACTATACATACAACATAACTATTTGATTAAATATATTTATATTGGTTTACTGATTGGCAATTGTTTGCGTTACGGTCAAAATTTTTGAATGAAGTGTTAATGAATAAAAATGGCTTTTATTCAAACAAATAAATGAAAGATTCTTAAGGTCGTGTTTTTGATTGTATAACTTTATAAATTAGTTGGTGCCATGCTAACGTCACTCACTGAATTATTGTTTTGAAAGTTAAAATAACTTAATATTTAGTCGCAGGCGAGCTAAACCTAATATAAGAGGAGTAGACTATAGTAGAAATGCAGCGTTGATTTAATTATTTGAAAATTTGTTACATTAATATTTCTAGAAATAACCACCAAAACTTCTTTGTACACTACGATTTAAGTTATACGTACAGGAGCAAGGACCAATATTTTGGGAATCACTCTCTACACAGCTAGCTATATCATCTACGTCGTTCAGAATTCGGACTCCAGGCCCTCCCTGTCAGGGGCACTGAAGAGGCAAGGTTTGTAGCCCTGATCAACTCGACAGTATGTCAAAACTCTGCTGGTACTAAACTCTTTTATTATATCCGTAGTGTATATGAGTTTTGCGACTCTCATGAGCAACCAATCTTTATAAATGAGGTCTCTAAAGAAAGAGAATTTCACGTGACGACTTGCACTTTGACTTCAAAAATATGAAGGATTTGTTTTTAAAAAAAAGCATCTAAATATTCATATTCACCCGCAAACACTTGGTCAGCATTGTTGAAATATATATGGTTCTAAAACTCTCAAACGAAGCATTCTAGGACTTTAAAACCTGAAATTTTGAAGACGTCAAAAATAGGTTCCTCACACCCTAATCTACAGGATGAGATCATCTTGGATATTGTTTTTTAAATTTTTGCTGATTCGGCACTTCTCGATACTTCATTGCATTGCGATTCCAATTTCAAACATTGCAAAGAATAGGATTGTACATGTGTAATTCTGT
Source organism: Gryllus longicercus (assembly GCA_038098605.1). NCBI lineage: Eukaryota > Metazoa > Arthropoda > Insecta > Orthoptera > Gryllidae > Gryllus > Gryllus longicercus. The sequence continues at coordinate 275,992 of JAZDUA010000325.1, read as the reverse complement.
ATTTTCGCATGGACAAAGTTAGGTAGCTTTATGATGAGTCCAAATTTTTATTTATGTTTTGTGACTCTCTAGGAAGTAAAAAGCAAACTGTCAATGAAGATCCCATAATTATTTCAAATGTTGATTTTGAGAAAGTGTTGTGAATTGTTTCAAGAACATCTGTCAATAATACTGGATAAACCTTTATTGAAAATTTGTTTCAAATATAAGTTGCATTGTTTTTTTATCTTATATTCTGTAAGTTCATTGGAGGTTACCTTTTGTCATTTTTTAAACAAATGAGCACGTTTCGGGAACAACTTTCGCCTTAATATGGAAATGGATGTATAAGGAAGAAGTCGGGGGTTTAACATGCGAGAATGAGAGCATAGGCTTCTGTCGAAGCCAGTCACTACTTGGCAGCCAAAGGCACTGTGCCTAGGACGCGTCGTCTTCCCGTCAGCCGAGGACAGTCTCTCCGCAACGAGTCGAATCAGGGCCTCCTATTAAAATTGCATTTGTGTTGGTATTTTGGGGGTATTTATGGCGCAACTTTTCTTGGACGATGGATTGAAGAAATGCGGGTAGAGTGGGGGTATTAGTTACGAAATCGGCCACTACATTTTATAAAGCAATGCCAATCTCTGGAGAATCAGCCACGCCTTCGTAACGTTCTCAATAATTTGCGTTCTAACTTTATCAGGAGTTCGAGGTATCTCCTGAGATAGATCCGTACCTGCTTCGGACATTTCTTTAGATTTTTGGAAAAAATAAGTGATAGAAGTTCCCGTCTTCAAAAGAAAATTGTTTCTATTTCGCGCCAGTGAAGATGTGTTGGGAATGTTGTCATCAGTGGTCACTGCGAGCTTTTGCTTTCATCTGTTTATTGTGCCAGAGAGGGGGAAGCAAGGTCATCGTTCAAGAAAAGTTGCGCGAGTAATAGCAAGCAAATCACTGGGAAACAACTGGAGGGGACAACACTTCCAGCATCTGTATGGTTGTGGTGGGTACGCAATTTACGTTTTCGAGCTGCAGCTTACCAACATAATTTCTGTTGCAAGCACTCTCACTAGCAAGGTGCCACAGCGGAGTGACTTTCCTGTCGCTCTGCAGTTACTCATGTAAGAGTTCTCGCAGGGTTACGCTTTTTCATTAGAAAGAGGGCCTGCGGCGGAGAGTGGCCCTGTGTTGTGCTACGCGCGATGGCCTGCGCGGGAGGTCTTTAGGACCCTGGTCCAATTGCCCTGAGCGGTCTGCGGGCTTCTGACAGCTGCCGGCGCCCACGCGCTGCACTTTGCCGCCAATCGACTAATCTCCTCCATCCTCAGCCGGGCGCTTAGACCTGCTTAGACCTGTTGAGAGAAAGCGAAGCGGTGAAGCGCTACGTCCCTTTCGTCTGTTTTTTGTCGCTCATTGTTGCCAACCCAAATTGGGAGGCGTGGTCGGAGAGTAACACGATGAAATGATTTACATTAAATCCACAAACGTTGGCTAACTTGTGTTTGAGCTGTAGAATTTCTTATTATATGCATCATTCAGCCAATTGGAGAATCTTGGCAAGAAATCTGTTTACTTTAACGGCTAGAATGTAAATAAGGTACACTTTAAAACTTTCTTTTAAAGAAATATTATTTGTATGCATTGTTGATTCATTAAAATTTACTCCATTGCTACATTAATTGAAAAGGTGATGGAAATGAACAAAGGAGACCTTTTCTATTTCCACATTTACGGGCTGACTGTTTACATCAGTTTGATGCCTTAATGCATTCACATTCTCGGCTGCTTGTAACATAATGCATATCAATTCTTTAGTATCTTGTTTTTAGTGACAATATCGGAACAATAAAATTCACTCGTGAAAACTATCCCTAACCTCCATCAACGTGCACTGAATCCTTAATACTTAGATTAATAGTAAAATTTAAATATTAAACAATACTATGGCAAAATAAGATTTCGAATTAAAAAATAATTTCAATATTAATTTTAAGATAAAAAAACAGTTTTAATTATTTCCTTAATTACAAATCACCTGATGATGCAGCCACAATGTGTCGTGAAACGTCTTTAGTAGATTATTGGCAGCAACATAATTCTTTGGAACTACTTGATTTGAACGTTTTTAATATTTCGAACATTTCACATAAAAACGGGAAAATGTATTTTTTGGTATGCTTACCGCAAAGTAACACTTTCTGATTAAGAAACAAAGGAGGTAGGTTCTAGATTTCATTGAAAACGGCTGAAAATTATTTCCCCCCTGAATTAATTCCTGGCTTTTCTACGAATGTCTGGATTGTATACTTCATGATGAGTAGTATGGATGCGAAATTGACAACAAAACATCCTTGTTTCAAATCCACGATGTTCGAAGTAAGAACATCACCACAAAACATCGATGTTTCAAAACTACGATGTTCGAAGTAAAAACATCACCACAAAACATATATGTAACTTTAATACATATAACAACTTTAATACATATATGTTTAAAACATCGATGTAGTATATACATGTTTAAAACTTCAACGTTTCAATATAATACGAATGTTTTGAAACTATCGCCATCAATGTCCCTTTTGCTAATGATCCACGGGGATAGAAATGGAGTAAATTCCCCAATCCCCAAAATTTTCCATTAACTATTAATTTCAACTTGTCACGAACCTTTCAAACAATCATATTTTCGGATAATCATTAAATCTAATCAAATAGTATTGCAGCATGAGGTGGGTGTAGCCTGCGATATTTGACAAAATCTGTAATATGACACGTGCCCAAAACATTTCGAATTCCCCGCGCCCAGAATTCGTCTGTGGGTCCGCCCGCGCCTAATGGGGAGGGCCGTGGCCGCGGCGACGTGGCGCGGGCCCCAACGGGACGCGCCGACGGGTGGGGCGTGCGTGCGGGGCGTGCGTGCGGTGGGTCACGCGGTCACGGCGGACGTGCGGGCGCGCGGCCGCTTCCGCTCACGTCGCCGAAGCGCGGCGCTCCCCTTCCCCCCACCCCCACCCTCCTCTTCCACAAGGCGCTTACTACTGCTGCTGCTGTATAGTCCCTTTTGTTTCTAGCGATGGGGTGGATTCGAAGGCAGTGAAGGATGGGATAACTTGTCCCAGGCCCCGAATTTCTCTGCGCCCAAAAGAAATGTAAAAAATATTTTCGTCTCTAATACATACTAAGCGCTATAAGTAATTTGATGCATGGAGACATGAATTCTGTTTATGAATTGGGGAACCGGGATTTTTTTGTTTGAAATGAGGGTCCCCCATGGATCAAATGTCCCAGTCTTCCGGTTTTCTCTGGGCGCCCCTGGTGGTTGATGTTGAGTGGAGGGGTTGGGGGCTGCAGTTGTTTTCATTGTTGCTGTGCTGGTGTTACGAGTGAATATAATGTTGCTGTTCCTGCTGCTTCTGCGGTCGGGTCTTCGTTTGCGCTGTGCCCACGTACTGTCTATTGGCCAGTCCCCGAACAGGCACAATGCGCTCTGAGGAATATTTCTTTTCGCCGAGAGAAAGATGACGGCGAAAACATCATCTCTCTAGGACGCGGCGTCTCCCGGTCAGCCAACTAGTTACTGGCTCTGGCTGCGGATAGTACGCTTTCAAATGACATTTTCATAGGTAATACCACGATTGCTTTGTCGACATATTTATCTGAGATTTTCTCTATTATATCTTGGATTTATCTGAGAATTTCCAAAGCAAGATAGGTCTTTAATAGGACTATTCCACGAGTGAAATTACGTCAAATACAGTGCCAAAATGCTCCAAATATTGAAAATAACTGAAAGCGTTCGTTAAATTCAGAGGTTATGCTGTTTATTGGACATCGACATAGAAATTTATGTATACTGCCTCCTAAAATAGATGAATCACAGTTTATGGTTGGCCAGTAGGGAGAAGTGGTAAGAAAAATCGGATAGAAAAGGCAATACTTTTTTTTTTAGATACACCGCCCTGATTGAGGCATTTTGAATGTATAGCTAAACACTATTGATTGTAATTTCACGAGTGGAATAGTAATGCTAAATTCCTATGCGATTCATTGGAGGGAGGGTACTGATTTCTGCAAATTATCTTCTGGCTCTTGTATTTTCCCCTTCTTCTCCGCTCTTGTATTTTCGAGCGCCGTCTGCGCGGCTCGCCTGTGATTTAGGCGCAGCGCAGGCGGGCGCGCGCGTGCCAAGGGGGGGGGGGGCGTGCCCGTGCCCGCAGCCGTGCGTAACGCGCGCGCCCGTTGTCGGGTTGCAGGTGAGTGCAGTCGCCTGTCGCCCTCGCCGCAGGTGTGCCGCAGGGGCCAGGTCAAGTGGGCGACGCGCAGCCTCGGAAGCGACGCCTTACAAGGTGCCTCGACCGGGCGAGCGGACCGGAAACGCCCCTTGCGATGGCCAGAGCCGCTGCTAGACAATTTGGGGCCCGGGGTAGTACTCAAACGTAGCCCTCCCCTCCTCAAAAATTTAAAATGTGAAAGTTGAATCAAGAAGTTATTTTGTTTCAAAAGTAAAGAAAAAAAATACGTTTAAGCTAGGAAAACGTTTCGGAAATTTATTAATTTCATAGAGTTCTGCCTTGTGAGTAACGACTATAATTAACTATTTAAGTTAAACAAATTAATTGAAAATTTTACGAAGGGGCGAATCAGGCTATCGTACGAAGGCGGCGGCGGCGCAGCGCCCCATCAAGCCGCGGGCGTCCGCAGGCGGTCCTCCCATCGGGGCGCGTGGCTTTCGCTGGCTGGCCGGCGCGGATCGCCCCCGCGATCGCCCCGCTCAGCCCGCGAAGACGCGAGGGCGGAGGCAGGGGGCGCCCTTGGCCGCGTTCGCAGTTTCCCAACCCCCCCCCCCCAACTACTCCCCCCCCCCCACAGCGCCGCGAGTTTCCCCGGCGCACGCGTGCTCCGCAGGCGAAAACGCGCGCGCCGGCGCTGCGCAACATCCGGGGGACCGGCGCCCCCCCCCCCCCCCCCGCCAAATTCATACGCTGCCCGGCGCTCGGACCGACTAAGTTGGCTCTGGGCGGTAAAGCATGTCACTGAGGTGCCTCTGACCGGCAGGTCGGGATCCACCCACCCACATGCACGTGGGGGGCGGGGCCTGAAAGGGTTTGGGGAACAAGAGATATCGTTTTCTTAGATTCATTCAAGAAATACAGTATTTCCTCGAATTCGGGACCAACTAAGTGTAACTCTTAGCCAGAGTTGTCCCTGTTTCTACAGCAACAGTGATGGGAGGTCCTATAGGGTTCGAGTTCCGATGGTTTCGACACAGGCTGCGTAGCTAAGCCGAATTCAGCCGCTGTCCGGAGGAGACTTCTAGCTGCCGGCTGCCAGATCGATGGTTTTCCGTGGTTTCTCCGATCGACGCCCGTTGAATGACGGAGCAGTAACCACACAAACGGGCCACGGCGATCTTTCCAACCGCTTGCTTCTCCTATGCTCTCCTGTTACACACACGCACTACACAAGGCGTGTGAAACGGTTGCGTACCGGACTGTTGTACCCAAGTTGGCGGGTTCAAACCCGATCGAAGCCGTGGATTTTTAAGGGCGACGAAATCCTTCGTACGCCTTCCTTCGGAGGGGAAGTAAAGCCGGCTGTCCCATGTTAGTAGATTTACTTGCATGTTAAAGATCCTCAAGCCTAAATGACGCCTCTGAGCTAAATTCAAATCGCCCAAGAAATACCTCCTTTCTCTGCTAGGTGGTGAAAGGAGCGTAGCGAAATTTGCGTGGTCAGACGGAAGAGCGGGCCTGATGGCCCGAGTCTCGCCACGTGAAATAAGGCATTAGTTTAGTTCAGTTCAGTTCAGTTCACAAGCACACATGCCGGGTCAGGGGCTTAGAGCTTGTCCCGGCTGGAGCGGTGCCCCGCTGGTGGGAGATACCTGGTTGAGGAAAAACTCCGCTAGCGGACGGTAGTTGGACGCCGCATCACGCCATCCAGCGGGGTGGATTATTGCCACCTCCCAGGAGGGAAACATGCACTGCGCTTACGGGACTAATGACCTTGGCCGTCGACGCGCCCGGAATCACTAGTAATAGTTATTATTATTATTATTATTATTATTATTATTATTATTATTATTATTATTATTATTATTATTATTATTATTAATGTTATTATCATTATTATAACTGTTATTATTATTATTATTATTATTATTATTATTACTTTTACTATTATTATGTGCAGTGCAGTGACGTTGTGCAACTGAGAGAAACGAGTGAGTAAGAAAGACATTACAGCTCGCTGTATCGCAGTGCAGTGAAGTGTGGTGAAGTGAAGTTTGGTGAAGTGGAGTTCTATGAAAGATTGCACGGTGAAATGTTCATGAGATTTGTAACGTTTGTAGAGTTTGTATAGTTGTTAAGATCTGTAATGTTAAGTTAGTGTATTCTGCCACCAAGTTCTCACACTTAATTGCAGAATTATTAATAAATCTAATCAATCAAATCTCGGTTCGTCTATGTGAAGTTTGTGGTGGACGAAGCGAGCTAGGTAGGTCGTCTCCGAATCTCGCCAGCCAGCGGGGGCAGACTGCTGCCACCTCTCGCGAATAAAACATGCACTACACTTACGGGACTATCTTAGCGGTTAACGCGCTTGGAAACACTAATTAATCAATCAATCAAAAAAATTCGACTAAGTATTATTTTATCACGTACAGTGTGAAATAATCAGAATGCGATGTAAATGACAAAATATCCCAGGTCTAACGTGGTAAGTTAAATCACTTCTTGACGTCTTACGTCTTGCGTTTCACTCCAACATTATTAATTCTACGTCCGGTTTTGAATTGGAATTTAACAAAAAGGAAATATGAGTTTTATCTGTAGGGTTCTTTCGTCCGAAACAAACCTGTGTAGACATTTTCACTTCTAGGGCAGCTCATCTTCTTCAACTAGTATCGCGGGCCTCACTGCAACTCGCTGCATCTCTCCCTGTTCCATCTTTCACTTTTTTTTGTAAAACAGTGGTGGCTCAAGGCCGCAAAAGAGGCTGGAGTGCTTCTGTATATTTATTTCACATTCCGTAATAAGAATCTACTTGAAAGTTCTAACAAGAATCTTGGTCACTTCATGAAAATACCGAAATGGTCTAGTTACAAAAAATTAAAAACGTTTAGTGCCCTCAACTTTTAACGTCTACGTTTCTTCCCGACGTAATTTAATGTAACTGCATAATTCTCATAATTGTGTAATTAGTTTAATACTGTCCTCGATGCTCGGAACACACCGAGAACAACGTGATTCTAGACATTTCATTCATATTACGTATAATTTGCGCACAGAAATCTTGAATGAACCTAGTCACGCCAGTTATTGGATTTTGTGAGGCACTTGATACTTTCTTTGGTGAGTATTCTCTCACAAAAATATGAAAACAAAACACTGTTAAACGACGCAAATAAGTTATTCAACGTAGCTTTCAAACAGACAACAATACACAATCCTGGCAGCTCATGCATTTCTTAACTTGGTACCTATTCCCTTACAGTACAGTTTCGCTCTGGGATTTCATGCTCATGAGTTCAGTATGAGTTTAGAAAGACTGGAAAATAAACCTAAGGAAACGCGCGCATTTCATAAGAAATTCAGGTTTGAGCAAATAGGGAAGCCGAAATAAATCCAATTTTAAAAAAAGAATATGAAATGCGTTATAATAAGTGAATTGATACTCTGGCGAGCCACCATTTTCATACCCCTTGAGCTTCAGATGTCTGCCCGTTGTGGCGTTATTTCATTTTTTAGTACAGACGCGATAAGCGCTTACTTAATCTACATGTTGCGTATTGCCCCGTCTAAAAGCGGGAGAATGCGTTGCACCTTACTAATGCTCCGTTCGTGCGAATGTGGTGAGCAAAACTTTGCGTTGGGCGTCTTACGCACATGTTGCTCGTTGACGCAATGGCTATTTGGAGCAAACGAGACCTTTCGTGAATATCGCGTGATCGGTGCGTGTGACTGAACTTGACTGGCATGTAGGCGTTCTAAAATAATCGTGACATCTGATTCGTGTAAGGATGTTTTATTCGAAATGCGTAATTTAATCCGTATTTTTAACATTCAAATTTCTTGGTAAAACGAACTCCTTGTTGTGTTACTTTTTCATTATCCTCTCTTCACCTATCTGAAACACTTCGAATTCATCCACTTGTACTTACTAATATCTAAATATTCGATAATAGAAATTGTGTCATTACCCTTCCGTAGTCAAAATTATTAAAATTACAACACAATTACGTCATGTGTAATGTAATTACAAATGTATAATGTTGCCATTTCTCTGAAGGTCAAAATAGTATTTTTTATGTAAAAGAGTGCCTCCATTATTCGTTAAGTATCTTGATCTTAGGGTGAGACTAATATTAGGTTTCAGAAACATAACACGTAAAGATAATTAAAGTTAATGAAAATAATGTAAACAACTTTCTGCTATTCAGGGCGTACATATGCCCTCACAAAAATGATTACAAAAAATGCTGCTCCTTTGGATAAATTGTGCAAAGTGTTAATAGCACAAAAAAGCATAAAAAGTATTCAAATCGAAATATCACGTTCATGTAACTTTCCACTGCGAATGAACAATAAGGGATGTGCGGTCGTAATGGAAAGCAGCTGCCTGCGGTAGGTACGCGCAACCGGACCTCCGTGGCTGCCGGAGAACGGGTTGCAGCGGGCGGGAACGTTGACGAAACGCCCGGTCTCTGTCAAATTAGGCCCCAGCGTCCGCTAGACGATTGATCGGCAGTCAAAAATTGTCGAGGAATCGTGTAAAAGGCTTTATCTGTCAGATAACACTCTCAAAATGGCCGACCTCATGTCCGACTGGTTCGGTTGTCATTATTATTCCCGACTCGTTTGTGGGGAGCGAGACATGCTGACTCATTAACATCACTGTTGCTTGTTTTTTTTTCTGTCTGCCTCTCTTTCTCGTTTTCTCTCTTTCTGCCGTACTAAAGAGCATGTAAATGCGATCTGATGTAAAAGCTTAACATCTGGCATGAGTTTCGCAACATCCATTCGGTGAAGTGCCTTTCATTGAGGGCATTTTCATTCATGACTTGATCTCTTGGGGCTCAGGACATATTCTGTGTGCATTTCGTTCGAAACCGGGATTGGAATTCGCAAGAGATTTAACGAACATTCTGTGCGACGAATTATTAAATGTATGAGACACTAAACGCGAATATGTACTTGCAGCGCCGTTTTATGTCTCAGAGATTTAGATTAGGTCAAATTACAAAAAAAATACAATAAGAATATTTTATTACTATCAAGCTAATCATAAATCGCAACACATATCAATACTGAGAAATAATTACTTAAAATATAGAAACTACATGTGGTATAATACGAAAAGCTACGAGAAAACAGTTGGAATTTTATCGCTAAACGAACTGATTCGAAAAGTAAACTTGCAGATGTTTTCATTCGTATCTAATCGCTCTTTCTTTAATGCATTCCATTGTGCATAAGAAATAACGTACGAGAGAGGGAAATAATGAAATAAAGAGAGGATGACAGACGAATGAATGGATTTTTCAGAAGGTAAGGCGCTGCAAACGGACCTTGTACTTCTGTACAGTGTAGAACGTTGTTTTGGTTCTCTTTCTACACAAAAGTCACGAATGCTCATGGAAATGAGACATGCAGCGTTTCTTCTTCATGAGAGAAGTGTTTGATGAAGTTCAGCGAGAAGATAAAACTCAAATAATTTACGAGTAGTTTACTGTCCGTGCTTTTCTTTAGCGACTTCTCACTCCACACACCTACACACGCTAAACACTCCACGCCTCCCACGCCCCTCTTTTAAATCAAGAACACGTGCCGAACAATCTTAGGGCATAAAAAAAGCTTATTATGTTTCAGATGCTCTACATAGGATATTAATGATCAATATTCAAAATAGATTATCATGCAATATAAATGGTGATCTATGTATTTAATTCTTGTTAAGGCAGAAATACAGAGAACATCTTCAAAATAATTCTTAATTTTGTTAATTTTATCTAAGTGAGAATTAATTATTTTGGAGATTACGTCGATAAAACGATTTTCAGACGCAAGTTAGCTCGGCTGGGGGAACTGCAACTCAACTGTACACAACATTGTAAGAATATTCTTTCTACGTCTTTTGCCTTCATTGAAGCTACAGTGGCGCCTCTGGACGTTAGTTCATGAATCATCTGTTTCTGTGACGAGGCGTCAAACGAAGATCCCAAACAAGCAAAGCATTGTCGTGAGCTAGCTACGAATAAATGCAAATTGTGATTCTGGAACACAAGATATTGAATTCTCAACCCAAGAGACACGCTGTGTTTCTGATCTTTTAACTAAACGAATTTGAGGGCAGCAACGAAACCAAACCAAAACTATCGTGTCCCGAAGTTGGTTTCAGCCAATAACTCCTCATATTTAATGTTTCGCAGGAAAACCCTTGAAAACAGGACAAGGACAGACATGCAAATAAAATACTACGGCATTCCATAACGATTTCAGCTGGACAGCGAGCCACGGGGCAAAATTGAAGTTAATTTGAAAAAAACCATATTTTGGGTATCCCCAAAACGTGTGTTTCCGTTGAAATCTCGAAATCGATTTTCTGCAGCATTACATAGTAACTTTCTGAATATTATGCTTATTACTCCGTATGTACGAATGCAAGAGAAATAAAATTAAAGAAATATCATTTAAAAATTGTTTTATATATGACGCGGGATTTCACTGAGCTTTTTCACTTGAGAGAATCAATCACGCCAGAATAATTCTCCCTCAATAAAGCTCTACATAAGTCCCCTGTTATATAAATAGCTATTTTGTGTTAAATAGTATTGTTGCATGTTAGATAGACTTACTATTTCTGCATGTAGGTTTATATAACCTGGTGGCAGACCACTACAATTAACATATTACACTTAGGAATATTGATACATTATAACATTTTAAGACAATAATAGTAATAATAATATTAATAATAATAATATGGCTACACTAAACACAATAACAATAATAGCATTTACTATACATTTTATGACTCTCCTGCACAGCTATTTTAACTAATACACTGCACTTCACAACACGTCACGGCACTCAAATACTACTTTAAATATATTTATATATTTAATAAAGGAATGCTTTAATAGTAATTTTCACAATACTACTAATAACAACAATAATAATAAAATAACTATTTTAATAAGCCTAACATAGTAATTAATAAATTTTACAAATGTCCTTAGTTAATATACTTTTAAATCTTTGTAAACCTACAGGAAAGGGTTCCATGATTGTCGCAGGTAACTTATTCCAGTCCGTTATTGTTCTATTTGTGAATGAAAATTTTCCAACATCTGTTCTCTGTGGCCTGAACGGAATTTTGTTCTTGTGATCTCCTCTACTAAAGTAAGTGAATCTATCGAGTCGAATGAACATATCTTTCCAAGTTGGTTAACCGGCATACTCTTTGTACAGGACACAGAGTCTTGCCTTAACCCTCCTGATTTCTAGAGACTCCCATTCTACTTTCTTCCTATTGCTGCGGAAAGTACGTTCACACGCTCTTAATGTTATTAAAATCAAAATTTTTATATCTTCTGACGTACTTACCTTTACAAACTACACATCAGTATTACGTATTTATCAGTACCAGTAACTACGTATCAGCCGTTGCGATTTACAATTATTAACTTAGTGGTCTGTTTGGCCTGAGAGGTTAGCGACCGTTGCATTACTTGATTAAGGCGACAGTGGCGCCACCGGCCTGGTGACAATGAATCACCATTTGCCGCGACGCGAAGCGGACACACGACCCGGCGTGGGAAGCGCACTGTTGTCGGTATTCCATGGCGACCCTCGCCGCTGCTGACGCCACGACCAAACGCGTGCGTTGTGGCTCTCCATGTCCCAGAAATGAATTCCTAACCGCAAGAGATGATTTTTGATGTAAAGCCTGTTTTACACGGTCATTTTTGCATCCTTTTTTCATCATTTTTGTGTACAGTAAATGGATGGGAAAAGGACGTTCGTTTCTGCGCAGTATGTTTCGATGCCGAAACTGGATGAGTGTTTTACACGGTCATTTCTGTCTTTGTACGTAATCATGAAGAAAATACTTCCTCCGGACGCCGCATATAGCGCTGAAGTTCAAACATTTGAACATCGCATCTGTGGTAACAAATTAAGTTAGGTTAGGTTAGGACTGAGCTCGGATGCGACAATATTATAATACAGTGCATAATTTATTTCTCTTTACATAACCACTTCACATTACAATTCAACACTTCAGATCGCTCTCAGGCAACTACAAAATGATCATATCGCTCTACACGCATAGCAAACTAGAGAAACTCCGTAAAGTGCCGCCAGGAGCGCGGTAGTCAAACTGGATGAAATCTGTACCGAAAAATTAAGCATGTGTCATTTTTTCGTACAAATTACATCCAGTCTGGCCTGTATATTTTCTGTACCGGCGAAAAATGATGAAAAAATGATCGTGTAAAACAGATTTAAGACATATGAGCAAAATAATGCGTTGGAAGACTAGAGAGCGTTTCGTTGTTATAATCGAAGTTGGCAGCTCACTTCGATGTAAAAATAAAGCCAAATTTGTGTGAAGTTATTTTTGCTTGTGTGCGCAATGTGCTGCGGATACTGTTGTAGATGTGGTTTAATTATTGTATGCTGCTTTTGTAAAAGTAAGAAATGACTGCTGTTCCTGGCTGCGGAAATAATTACAGATCGCACCGCAGGCGTTCCGTTTGAATTGGTTTGGACTTTTTCAAGTGATGGCAAAAGGGTTAGGAGTTTAGAAATTGCGATATAATATTACATAACCGCTCCCAACAACAGAGGAAGTATAGGCTGTTTTGGTTTTAAGTTGTGAGCTAGGGATACAGCAAGTCTATCACCAACAATTTCCCCCCGTTCTTGTTCGGAAGAACTATGTTGTCTATAAAAATTTCCCTGTCGGAATAGTTTTGTAGTATACCTAAAAGTATGTTCTGGAAATCTGAGGCTTTCCTACTGATGGCATTTGCATCATTGCTAGGTCTTGTTGGGTTACGTCAACTTCATCATTGACAACAGAATATTCCGGTATTGTCATATATATTCTCCTTGCTTGATCCGCAAATGTGGTAGTTGTCGTTTTCAATTTCCTGGCCAATTATGTGCTTCTTGTTAAATTTACATTATATTTTATGCTTCGTATAAATCGTTTGGGTTCCCTAAAAATGCTTTCAGTCATCGGCCAAGCGTTAGATGCCTCTATATAAACATTTTCTTCATTAATACTGTTATTGTACACCCAATTGAACGTTCTGTCAAAAATGTTTATGAAATACCAAATACATTTGCTTACGTACTTACGTACGTTCCAAAACAATGCTGATGACCTGACTGCACAGATTGTCACCAGAAGCAGCGTGGACGGTGAGGTATGTTGTAACGAATTTAATTCAACGTTTCTTGTGCATTTGTGTATCGTCAGCAGAAAATTCGATTCTATAGTAATGCAGTTACTTATGAATTGAAACCGCGTACGAAAATTGGGATATCGTTTACGTTTAGAGGACAAACAGCAGACATTAAAACATTAAATAAAACATAATTACTTAGAAACTTATGCTCTACATGCACCAACGTATATTCGTTCAATGAAATTATTAGGTGTTGCAGTCTAATAAACAACCAACGAATACCATTAACTACCGCAGCTTTGTGGAAACCGTTACGTTTTTTGTTCCAATTGCAAAAAAACGAACTTCACACACCAAAGTAGTAATTACCTGAAACTTGTAAAATGTGCCGACTTTTAGTGACAGAGAGTTCGTTATTTCTTGATACCGAAAAAGTGTTTTATGTTACTTTTTATCTCTCGATATATATATATATATATATATATATATATATATATATATATATATATATATATATATATATATCCCCATCTATTCCACCCATATACTGCTTCGTCCATCACTTTCTCTCTGTCTTTGTTTCTGATTTTTCTCTCTCTCTTTTTATCCATCTCTTCCACATTCTTCCTTTCTCCCTTTTTCTCTCCCCCTCCCTCTCCCTTTCTCTCTATCTCTCTCCCTCTCGGGCAGGGGCCTGTGAAGTGGCCGGCACCGCCAGCGGAGGCAGGGAGCGGGCCGCAGCGATTCCCGTCATAATGGCTTGACGTGGGCCGCTGATGATGCGGCTGGCGAAGGTGGCAACGGCTGTTTGTTTATCCAGATCATCCGCTAATCCGCTTAGGGCGCGCGCGGCCCAGCGCCGAGGGGATTGGAGGGGAGTGGTTGGTTGGGAGGGACCAAGATAACGTCTACCGGGCTGGCCGCGGCCCGGAGGGGAGGAAAATGAGATGTGAGGAGGAGAGTTGTGGGACTGGCATGCAGGACGAGGAGTTCGAATTCTGTTATTATTGGTGGAAATGAATGGAAGCTGTATAAAGTAGGGAAAAGAGAGGCTCATGGAGACACAAACAAAATCATCACGACGACCTGTAGTCAACATTCTTTCGTTCACTCCTGGATTATAGAATCACTACTAGGACATTATGCTATACCCAGGAAAGAAAACTATATCCTATTATGTCTTAAGATTAAGATTCCGCAAAATTGTAGCTTCGTAATTATTTACATGTAGGAAAGGATAAGTGATAAGTGCCCTTAGATTTCACTAGGACACTACTAGAAGTAGGTCTTGCAGTCGTCTGTGACTTACAAGCTTACCTGCACACTTTAACTGTTGCTCGTAGTGGGTTTGTGAAAATGGATTTTTTCTGTCAGTAGTATTCACAGAGAAAATAAACACATTATCCCCATTAATTTTGTAAAATATATGTTCATGAAAATAAAGTTGAAATATGATAGGCTACAAGTTTAAATGCGTACTTTTTGAGAAAAAAAATATTCGTGAAATAATACTTGCAATTACATTAATTGATTTCGTTTATCGATGGTAAACGACTATTCAGAAAATAAAAATACAAATTCATTTCAGAGGAACGGTTTCCAGAACTGAGACAAAACCGAAAATGTTCAAGAGCTTCATTAAAAATGAACGTCCTCATCAATTTTTTAGTATTATAGTATATAGAAGTGAGGAAAGCAAATGTAAAAAATGCAAAGATATTGAGTTTTGGATTCACGGTAATTGAACATTTTGTAAATAATAAAGGCAGTTATAGTGGAGAATTTATTATATTTTAGGATCATCGGATATCGTAAACCGCCGACATAGTAAATACAAATGTCTCTCGATGTTCACTTTAACCGGATCCGACTGTGATTTCAAATGATACGTGAATGCTAGAGTTACGGGACCTTACTAGTTGTCGCGCCAGGAATCACATACAAACAGGGTTCGGATTGTGATGAACAAAAAGTTCTTTGAAAACGACTTCTAAAATGACTTCAAAATGAGGAGGAAATTACCTATTTTTTTAAAAAACAAAGTACTAATAAAATATATGAATAAATATTTATTCAAAGAAGTTTCCAATTTTAAATAAAATATATTTAAATAAAATTATACTTACTATAAAATTTTTATTTGAAGAGTAAATATAATCCTAAATATCTTCCAACCGTCTATTTCGAAACACCAAGGAAGTTATCCGTGTAAATAAGATTCGTGTTTTTTGAGAGTTCGGGAAACAAGAATCCACTGCACTAGCGAATTTCGTCAATAACTGATGATACAATGAAAATTTTATATTAGCCTGTCATACTCAATTCACTAAAGGGAAACCAAATGGGTAAAAATGACAAAAATGAGGCAGAGATAAAAAACAACTAAAAATTGAAAGGTGTCAAAAAATAACAAAATATTACTCAATTGACCAAATACATTTCTATCACATATGTCTTAATAAACATTGATTTACATGTGAGCTGCATCTAGCGTGCATCAATGAAGAGATACGTCATCATAATCCCAGCCCTGCTTCTCAATTTATTGTCTTCATCCGCTATTAAGGAGTTTGTGCACCCTCGAACGTTAAAGCACTGTCGATCTTCTGCGCATGCGCAGTTCAAGTTTCGCATCACTAGTGCATCTGCGCGTGCGCAGAAGATCGACATTGCCGACGCTAAGACTGGCACAAGCTCCGTATTTTAGGCAGCATATCGGCAGCACTATCGATCTTCTGCGCATGCGCAAATGCACTAGTGATGCGAAACTTGAACTGCGCATGCGCAGAAGAACGACAGTGCTTTAACGTTCCAGGTGGCACAAAGTTTCAATGATAGTTGTAGGCTCCGCGTTGCGTGCGGGGCTGCGGGGGAGGTGAGGTGGGTGTTGAGCTGCGAGGGGGCGTGGCCCGGGGCGGGCGGGCGGGCGGAAGCCGCAGCGCGCGTGACGCAACGCCCCACAGGAAGGCGGCGGGGTCAAGGCGCAGCGGCCGTATGTGGCGGTGAAAGTGCGTCCTGCGCCCTCCCCGCCCCTTTCCCGGTCGGCCCCGCCCCGCCCCGCCCCCCCCCCAGCCATCGACGGTGGCAAGGCACACTGCCGCGACCCGCGACCTCGAAACCTGGGTCCCTCCCCTCTCTTCCCCTCCCCGCCCCGCTCTCCCTCACCCGTCCCACCCCGCTCCGCTCCCCGCCCCACTCCCCCGCCCCGCTCCCCGCCCCGCTCCCCGCCCCGCTCCCCGCCCCGCTCCCCGCCCCGCTCCCCGCCCCGCTCCCCGCCCCGCTCCCCGCCCCGCTCCCCGCCCCGCTCCCCGCCCCGCTCCCCGCCCCGCTCCCCGCCCCGCTCCCCGCCCCGCCCCGCTCCCCGCCCCGCTCCCCGCCCCGCTCCCCGCCCCGCTCCCCCGCCCCGCTCCCCGCCCCGCTCCCCGCCCCGCTCCCCCGCCCCGCTCCCCGCCCCGCTCCCCGCCCCGCCCCGCTCCCCGCCCCGCTCCCCGCCCCGCTCCCGCCGCCCGCTCCCCGCTCCACCCTCCCCCACCCCATCCCACCCTCCCTCCCTCCGCCCATCCCGATCGGCACCGCCTCTCCTCGTCCCTCCTCCTTCCTGCCCCCTTCCCCACCGCGCTCCGCTCCCACCCGCCCCGCGCTTCCGGTGCAGGCAGCGACGCTATGGATCTGTCCTTGCCCGTAAACGGTGGTGGGAGTGCAAGATATAAATAGGCGTATTCCTTTTAGAGATGCGCCATCCACGACAAAACATGATCATGATTAAAACTTTCATGTTAATGATTAGGAGGCTGAATTTGATGACCTAATAACATCGCCAAAAAAAATACCAACAAAATGCTCTTAAAATGCCGTAAAAACAAAAAAACAAAAACAAAAATTAAGAACAATTCAAGATGTTGAGTATGTTACTGATGTAATCGAGGCTTCTCCCTTTCGTATCAGTGATCTCAGATTGTAAACTTTTGGTTTGAACTGTACTCTCAGATCAGTTCATATCAGATAATCTCTCTTTAGAAATCGCAAAATCGACCGAATCGACAATGACGCTGATATGCGTCTCTGGGACCTTAGATTACATACTCACCAAGCCTAATGACAGTTTCTGAGCGAAGAAATGGGATAAGAGACTCAGGAATTCTGTGGAGATCATGTGCTGCGTCTCTAAAATATTATTTGAAGCAAGTACCAGTCAAATGAATTAAAAGCATGGAATCAGCGAAAATTCTTCAAAATGATGGGAAAAGGTACAACATGACATGTTAGTCTAAATTAACGAAGAATTCAAAAAAGTCATAAAATTGTATAATTTTCTTTTGCTATAGCATAAAACTAATTTCTGTATTAAAAGGTATTTTCTAAAGTGAAAAAATGCAGTTTCATTATAGTCTGCCCTCTATTAATGATACGTCGTAAAATAATCATCGATGTTTTTTAAAGGTAGAATTCTGATTGCTTTGCTCGTTCTTTGATTGTACTAATATACCACAGAGATATTTGGGCCTTTGGGCACGTTTAAATATGCAGATGTTAAGAACTCATTAACAGTTTTAGAACATAAGAAATTAAATGTTTATTGGAGATCAGTAAATTAACTGCGATGTTTCAGAAATTTCATTTTATTTTTCATCATAAGGCTTCAAATATTATATAATATGAATTACAATTGTTTTGGCATTAGAGCGAGCCATTCATGTATTGAAAAGGCCCACGGACATAAAGAATCAGAAAGACCCGCAATGGTATAAATACCGTTACGTGTTTTGTTCTTGATTAATAAACACACTGCAATGAACTAGCAAACCATAAAAATGACTTTTGGTTCCTCTGTTTAGAAGCGTTGAGTTAATGGCATAGTACAGTATTATGAAAAGTGTTGATTTGTCCCTACCAGTATCACATTTAATCCAGGTTTAGGTTCATCACTTAAGATTTTAACCTTTTGATTTGCTGTCTCACAAGTACATACTCTTGAGTACAGAGTTTGGAATGTTTCTATAATGAAACTCGAAAATACGATTTTAATGCCATGTTCTGAGGAAGAGTTAATTTCTTTTATTTTTTTAACGTTCCTACAGTCTTAGCATCATCATACTGAGTACATTATAATGAAACTGCATAAGTCAATAATTAAATATAAACCATACGCGTGAAAATATTCCATACATTTTCGAAATTGAGAAATTTCTGCAAAAGTGTCTCCGATTTTAAACAGTGGTTGGCAGGTGCCCTTATAGTATGTAGGTATGTCATTATCAATATTAATGAATAATATTAATAATATTAATATTAATCAATTATAGAAGTTCCATTGCTTTTGTTTGTCAAATATATCATTTAATCTTAAGTGCTGTGATCAGATCTGAAGGATTCATTCGCTTATTTGCATCGCATATAAGCAGCAGCTATGCATTGAGTAACAGCAGTTCTTCTTGATCTGTCATCTTCTATCCGATTCTCACCTTCAATGCACGAACATTCCTTTCAGACCGTTATTTTTTTTCTCTCTTTACCCTCTTTTTATCTACTTTGATATATTGATATCTCTAGAAGCAGCGTTTTCTTACTTCCAGTTAAGCAATATAAAACTTAGTTGTTTTTTCGTTGGTTGACGACAAAATTCACCTTTTGTATTTTCTAACCACTATACATTTTAAGGTTAGATGCAAGATCCAGCACTCTTTTAAATTCTCGGGGTTATCCTTGTGAAATAAAATGAAACCTCCTATGCTTAAGAATCTTTTAAGTATTGATACTTTCCTTGCAATGAGATTTCTATACGCAGCAATTTCTCGACGCTGTATACCATTTTTGAACATCTGCCAATGTGCTACTCGAAGTACAGAAAATCCATATTGCAGTCGATAGCTAACTGCAGTCGATTGCACGCCGTAGATTACAACAATCGGCTGCAATATCGATCTTCTGAGCAGGTGCAGCTGCAAAAGTGATGCGAATCTCGAAGTGTTTTTGCGCAGAAGATCGACAGAGCTGTCAATTTCTGGAGCGCTTCGACGTGCAAAACCTCCCCATACTTGCATATTCCCTAACATTATTCGTGAACGTTTTCTTGAGCCCTCGATTTCTTTGATGCGAGAATAGTGAGAGGTTTGATTATTTCGACGACACGACTATTATATCAAATCTGTAGCTTGATGCAAAATAGTTCGTACTACACGGAAGCGATTCAATAACGAATGTGTGGAGCCGAATGTTCGTCGCTTGTCCAAATGAGGTACCGAATGTTCGTCTCTCGGCAAACACCGAATGTGTGGAGTCGCCTGAAGAGCGGCGTGCGCGTGGTGGGTGATACCCTGGCAGTGGGCACCAGCGGGCACCAGCGGGCGGCCGGGTGTCTCGCAGCGGCGCGCGCGCGGCGAGTGTCGGCTGAGAACAGGAGGGGGGGGGGGAGGCTGCGGCCGAGATCCAGCTCATTACGTCAGCCGCGCTGCGAGACACGGCAAGGCCACCCGCTCCTCCCTCTCCCCCCTCCTTCCCCCACCCCGCCACGCCCCCTCGGCACTTGGTCGACGCCCACGCCCTTCTCCTCCCCTCCCTCCTCATTAACTTCCTCTGGTCTTGAATAAATCCAGTGGTCGCAGCAGATACCTTGGGGTACTCCTAACTTTGGGATGTTTTAATAAATTTTAAACCCTCACTCTTCTTATTGATTATTTCCTAACTCACATGCCCCTCATCTTTCCTCCCTGCTCTTCTCTTCTTACCTACCCCTTTCTTCCCCTTCCTCTTCAGTCTTAATATACTTACAAATAAAATAAAATTTGGAAGCACATAAAATAAACTGTCGTTTGTTCAATACAGCATTTTCAAGACCGGCCACATTCCGTGTAGCTGGTCACGGTCGTCTTTTTTTCCTTTTTGTGAGTTGCAGTCGATCTATCGAGAACAGCCGGCGGTTCGTCGGTTAGTCGAGATCAACTCCTGAATTTGCTGATAGCCTGCGCAGCGGTACCGAGCGTGCGTGTCCGAGGTTAGCGAGGCGATGCGATAGTACAGCGAGTTTTTAAGTTCAAAGATGAACATCGGCTTCCAGCGCAAAGAATATTGAGTGAGAGCGTTTATAAACGCAATGCCAAGAGTCGTCTGAATACAAACGATTTTCTGTGATAAAAATGTCTTGCATTATGTTTTCAATTTAAGGTGAATAGTATGATTATCTGCAAATATAATTACAGTTCTATCTTCTCTGCAATGTTACTACCATGAAGCCGGCTAAAAATGCCAACTCGGGAATTTCTTAAACAAATTCCTGGATGTCCGTCGATTCCTTAGCTACAATGTAGAGAAACGGGCTTCCGGCCCCTCGCGATCTTTCCTTACTCATCCATGCCCCCTCCCCCCTCCTTACTCTCTCACAGACAGGCCTACACGCACACGCACACTACCAAATGTGTCGGGAGAGCAGCCGGCAGCTTAGAGCTTGTCTCAGCTGGGGCGGTGCCCGGTGTGGGGATACCTGCAGATGGAAATGCGCGTTCGTTAACTTTTGCATTTGATCCCGCCATCCCTCGTAGGGAAGGGAACCGGCACCGTGTATGCGATAAAAGCATACACTACAATTACGGGGCTAATGAAATTAGCACCTTCCGCTCCCCGAAACCTAATCAAACAAACGGATAGGCTGGAAGACAGACGTTTTGCCGTCAACCGATTTTTCGGTATCAAGAACCAATAAAACATGGATTCTGACAACTCAACGTGTTACAGGAATTAATTTATTACATATGGAAACAATATTCATCCATTTTTTCGTTACCACGCCCAGGCAATATGAGACTTTTTTTTGAAAACTCATTTTTCCCACTTTTTATCCCACATTTATCTTACTTTCTCTGTACTGAGTAAGCTGTATGTGAGAAAGTAAAATTTAAATATTTTGATGTTAGATACCGTATCTCCAATTATTAGTACTGGTTGCTGATGCTTAGTACATTATGTGTTATACATCTCTAATTGAGGGAATCGTAAAATATCAGAGGAATCGTCACGAAAGAACCATCTTAAGGTTTGCTTCGATTTTAGGTCGAAACGTTGATAAAACAAGTGAAACCATTAGTTGTAATTAACTTTGTATAATGCACATCGTAATTTTTAACCTTTACACCTATTGCGTTCGTTTTCTTAAATGTAAATTTTAATGTAATATCCTTCTTTCATATTGTATGTTGGTGTAACTTGGTCATGGAACTATGTGTAATTAGTTAAAATTTGAAGTATTCAATTCTGAGAATGTTGCTTGTCAAGGCACACCACAGAATTTACATTGCCTTGCAAACTCTAGGGACCGTAGCAACCGTGAGCTGTGTGATTAATGTTTTCTGAAGCATCCGTTGAGGAACAAATATGAATTTATTGCAGTTAAATGTAAATTATTCAGAGACATGTGAGAAACATGTATGGTCGTTGGTGATTTCATACGCTAACGCCTACACTGATTGCAACTTCACGCAGTAAATGTATATTTGAATTTTAATTCACAATAATATAAAATACAGCGTGATTTAAATGCACTGCACAATGTGCATTCAACTTTAAGCACTTCCTGCGTGAATATAATGGAAACCAGAACAACTGGTACAGTAAATTGGATGCATGCCAAGCGGCAGGTGTTTCAGACGTAATGGTGTACATATGTTCTATGGATTGCATGCTTAATGTAACCGTCGACGAGAACTGAAGTGTCTCTTTAAACAGCTACGTGCAAGTAAATGATTTTTGTAGCTGAAGAAAAGATGAAAAGTAAATAAAGAGATACTGCTGATATAACAATGCAAATAGAAACTGGGAAAGTTGCCTATTTATCTTAGGTTAAATTACTTTCCTTCTATAAATTCAGGTAATTTTCTAAATTACTCTTGGTTGCAGTTGGTTGAGATCTAACCATTGTTTGTTGGTCCGAAATCAAAGAAAATAATTCTACGTTATCTCAGCAAAGTAATAAGAATAAAGTAGAAAAGCAGTGCTAAATCACTTTACTGTTTGTATTCATATTGTGATCGAATTGTTAGTGTTAAAACATTTACAAATCTTCATAACAGTAGAGTATTATTTATATTAAAACCTATTTATTTGTGACGCAAACTTATGAGAGAAATTAACGTTTAATGATGCGCCGTAGAACTTTTTGTAGTTCATTTCGAGAATATGAGAAAGAAAAAAGAACAATGCGGTAGCGGCTAAAACATTACAAGAATACAGAACTATACAAATCTTCACAAGTATAGGATCCACGTTTTAGTAAATATAAACCTAGAGATGCAGAGAGAGAGAGAGAGAGAGATGCAGAGAGAGAGAGAGAGAGAGATGCAGAGAGAGAGAGAGAGATGCAGAGAGAGAGAGAGAGATGCAGAGAGAGAGATGCAGAGAGAGAGATGCAGAGAGAGAGAGAGAGATGCAGAGAGAGAGAGATGCAGAGAGAGAGATGCAGAGAGAGAGAGATGCAGAGAGAGAGATGCAGAGAGAGAGATGCAGAGAGAGAGATGCAGAGAGAGAGAGATGCAGAGAGAGAGATGCAGAGAGAGGGATGCAGAGAGAGGGATGCAGAGAGAGAGGGATGCAGAGAGAGAGAGAGATGCA
The DNA here is from genome assembly GCA_038098605.1 of Gryllus longicercus. Taxonomy (NCBI): domain Eukaryota; kingdom Metazoa; phylum Arthropoda; class Insecta; order Orthoptera; family Gryllidae; genus Gryllus; species Gryllus longicercus. Next base: position 252,993 of record JAZDUA010000325.1, on the reverse strand, counting down.
GAGAGAGAGAGATGCAGAGAGAGAGAGAGATGCAGAGAGAGAGAAAGATGCAGAGAGAGAGATGCAGAGAGAGAGAGATGCAGAGAGAGATGCAGAGAGAGAGATGCAGAGAGAGAGAGATGCAGAGAGAGAGAGAGATGCAGAGAGAGAGAGAGATGCAGAGAGAGAGAGATGCAGAGAGAGAGAGAGATGCAGAGAGAGATGCAGAGAGAGAGAAAGATGCAGAGAGAGAGAGAAAGATGCAGAGAGAGAGAGAAAGATGCAGAGAGAGAGAGAAAGATGCAGAGAGAGAGATGCAGAGAGAGATGCAGAGAGAGAGATGCAGAGAGAGAGAGATGCAGAGAGAGAGATGCAGAGAGAGATGCAGAGAGAGAGATGCAGAGAGAGAGATGCAGAGAGAGATGCAGAGAGAGAGATGCAGAGAGAGAGAAAGATGCAGAGAGAGAGATGCAGAGAGAGAGATGCAGAGAGAGAGATGCAGAGAGAGAGAGAGATGCAGAGAGAGAGAGATGCAGAGAGAGAGAGAGATGCAGAGAGAGAGAGATGCAGAGAGAGAGAGATGCAGAGAGAGAGAGATGCAGAGAGAGAGAGGGATGCAGAGAGAGAGGGATGCAGAGAGAGAGGGATGCAGAGAGAGAGAGGGATGCAGAGAGAGAGGGATGCAGAGAGAGAGGGATGCAGAGAGAGGGATGCAGAGAGAGGGATGCAGAGAGAGAGGGATGCAGAGAGAGGGATGCAGAGAGAGAGGGATGCAGAGAGAGAGAGGGATGCAGAGAGAGAGAGGGATGCAGAGAGAGAGAGGGATGCAGAGAGAGAGGGATGCAGAGAGAGAGGGATGCAGAGAGAGAGAGGGATGCAGAGAGAGAGAGGGATGCAGAGAGAGAGAGGGATGCAGAGAGAGAGAGGGATGCAGAGAGAGAGAGGGATGCAGAGAGAGAGGGATGCAGAGAGAGAGAGGGATGCAGAGAGAGAGAGGGATGCAGAGAGAGAGAGGGATGCAGAGAGAGAGAGAGGGAAAAAGAGGGGGAGGGAGGGGAAGGAAAAGAGGGATGAAGAGGGAGAGAAGGAGGGAGTAAGAGAGTGTGCGTAATGTTTTGGAAGTTTCACAAATAAAATTGTTTTGTTTACTTCACAATCGTGTCAACAAAATATTCAATAGTGATTACTTGAAAGCTACACCTAACACAGCTGTTCCGACAAAACTTCGTTCGAACAGTCCAACTGCGCGCCGCGAACAAAACGGAATCAGCCCAAGCGTTCTTCGCTCCGCGTTGCGAATCGAGTGTAACATCCAATCAACGCGCACAATGCCCTTTTCCCGGGCACGCGCGTCGCGGAGTCGGGACGTGGTTTTGCTTAAGAAAGCGAAACCCGCGGGCGGCGGGCGGGAAAGCCGGGCGAGGCGGGGCGGCATGCCCCGATTGCAACGCTAATGGCCGCCTGCAGCCACGTAATAGTTGGACCGGAATGCCTTCAGCCTCTGCCGGAACGCGCCGGGGCGACGGTTCCGCAAAATGCCGCCGCGCGCGCGCCTGCAGTCCTCTCGCGATCGGTTTCGTACCGAAAGGAGAACTGGCTGTCGCAACGGGGGGCGGGATATTCGGAAATATTTAAGGAAGGGATTTTAAAGAGTTAAAGGAAACAATATAATTGCGTGGTTGCGTAGGCTTCCGCGGCCGGAGTTTATGTTGGCTGGGCTATCCGGGATGAGCCGCGTCAAAGACATGGTGGCTGACGTTTCGGCCAGCGTGTTGTGGCCTTCTTCAGCTCAGCTCAGCAGTACGCTCTGAAGAAGGCCACAACACGCTGGCCGAAACGTCAGCCACCATGTCTTTGACGCGGCTCGTCCCGGATAGCCCAGCCAACAATATAATTGTGTGGCCGGATTTTGTACTGTCTAGGCTATGTGGGACGAGCCGTGTTGTGACTGACGTTTGGGCTGACATGTTGCCTTCCTCAGAGCTTAGTGCATACGTCAGCCACCACGATAGAAACACGGCTCAGCCCTTATGGCCTGGAAAATATAAAGAAAACGATAGTTATATAGAAACGATTGACTTGTTTGAATATTTCGTGTTTCCGAGCGTCTCAACTACTAAGTTCGTTAGTCCCGCAAGTGTAGTGTATTTGTTTTTCTTGTGGGGAGGCGACGGTGATCTTCCTTTCTCGCAAGATGGTGAGATCTGGTGCCAACCTACACGTCTCTACGCGTCAGCTAGCAGGGTTTTCCTCATCCACGTATCTCCCACCACCGGAGTACCTCGCTCAAAGCTTGCAACTGCTCTCCTGGCATGTGTGGTGCAAGTGTGTGTAAGTAAGATAGGACTACGAAGAGGAAGGAAAGACTGCGCGCCGTGCGTATCCCGTTTGTTAGGGTGCTGCTTCGACAATCGTATGATGTTGATAGGAGGAACAAAAGAAAACTACCGATCAGAGCAGCCGGCCTCTACAATTCTCCTCCAGACAGCGGCTGACTTCGACCTAGCTAGAAAACTAGTGACGAATACCCTGCCATAGTCGACGCACGAACCCTAGGAGAACAGCACTGCAGCAACATCAGCTGATGCTCAGAGACACCTAATCCTGAAATAACTATTAAGTTCATGCATCACTTTGGAATTCAACGTTTTAATTTATAAACAATTTGGTAATGGGAAAGTAAAAAATATTTTTGCATATCAACCAGTGGTGTTTTTTCTATCAGATATAGTTGGAATTTAAACTGGAAGACGTTTAAAATATATTTTTATAGAACATGGTTATTAACAATATTAAAATAGTGACAAATAAATATAATTTTGAAGCAAATTTTATATAAAACTGCCATTTGTCCATTAAGCCATTTTCAAGATCAACCACACTCCATGTGCCTGGTCTCGATAGTCTTTGCTTCGTTTTTTGCCACTTCCAATCGATCTATCGAAAGTAATTCATCGAAATTAAGTTCGTCATTCAGGCAAGAACAACTCCTGTAGTGGCTGATGTTCTTGAGTGCTACCAAGCAAGAGTCTGAGGTTAGCGAAGCTATAGTACTACAGCGAGATTTTTTAAATTCAAAGGTAAAGTTCGTTTTCAACATCATGGATTATTGACTGGATATAAATGCAATGCCCATAAATCGTCTGACTGCAAACAATTTTCTGTAATAATTATTTGACGCATTAAGTTTTTAAGTTAAGATGAATGACAGAATTTTTTGGTAATACAATTTACTTAGTTGATCTGCCCTCTTTGGAATATTACTAGTAACATGAACGTGTGAAAAAGAATATAGATTCAGGATTTTACTCTACAAATTCCTCAGTGGCTGTCGTTTCCTTGGCTAAAGTGTCGGAAAGCGATTGTCCCCAGTTCACGGCAAGAAACTTTCCACAAACCATGGCAGAAACGTAGCAACGGACGGGACACTTTTTGCGTGCACCGCTGTGCTTTCTCCACATTTTGACCAGTCCGCGTAGTCGTTAGTGATCGAAGGAAACATGGTTCTTGCACCTTTAATTTGTTTCATTAGCTTGTAGGTAATAATGTTTCGATTTTTGTTTTAGGGAAATTATGTATCGTGAAATAATTTTCGTTTCTAACTCACACATTTAGTTTTAAAATATTTCACATATTGCATACGATGATAATACACAGTCGAAGCAGTATAATTAAATGCTGTCTTGTATTTTCCAACTTCGTATCAACCAACGCATTTATTCCAAAATGTTTAATCTTCTGGTTTTGCCTTTCGATTCTCTAAATATATCATTCTCGGAAGTAAAAGAACGCTAACTGAAAAGCCCAAAATGCTATTTGCTAAATAATTTACACAATTATTCTTGATTGTCAAGATTACATTGCAAAGAAAATCAACTTTTAAAATAATTGGAAGAAACTTAGTCAAGATTTTATAATTCGATTTAATGTCATAATTTACAATCATTGAAGCTCCTTGAGTTAAAAGAAATTCACAATATGTCATAATGAATTTCAAATTTAGTTCTAAGAGGCCTGCATTATGAATTCTCCCAATTATTTTTCGGTCATTCCACTTACATAAAATATTCATTTTATTCAGTCTTGGATAAATGAAACAAATAAATAAAACTTAATAAAGGCAAATTTACAAAAGATTCCAAGCATATAAGCCTTTCACTCAATTTCTATTTCTCTTTAATGTTACCTTCACTCTACAGGACATGTCAGAATAATGATTGAATTTTCTAGGTAAAGGAAGAGGGGGTTCAACAGAATCCTTATTGGCCAATGTGGCAGAAGAGGGTAAACTTGTTATAAGCAAATTACACATGTGTCCGTGATTGGAAGGCAATCCATTACGCATTGGTATTTGGCAGGTCATGTTGTGACGCAAAAAGTTTTCGTATAACCACCAAACACCAGTGTACGATGGGTTGCATAAATATTGAGGGCAAATGTCGCATGTTTAGCTTCGTTATATAAAATTTCTCAGTGCTTGTTCTTTGGTAGAAAGTGCTATCTTGCCCCCTTCTTACACGCCCTCGAGGTTTGTGATATTTATTCTGAGACATTTGTAATATTTATTGCGACATGACCTTATCAAGGTATTGAAGCAGTCGAATTTTTTAGAGCTCTTTTTTTCTTTAAATTTCTCAGTGTTGCCAATCTGAGCGTTACATAGTAAATGCAGCAAACTGGTAAAATATATTTTACAAACTAGAGAATAGATAGTAGTAATCGTAATATTTTCATATGTAATCTGTGATACTTTATTCTCGATTTCCGAGCAAATCAAATATTGTCTTCATAAATAAATCTTGATAGACAATGAAATCATGTTGAACAAGTCAAAAGGTGGGCATATGCTGTGCATGCACAAATAATCAAAGAGGTGCAGAGTAGTTGAGATTGATGTCGCGTCACGCCGTGCTTAAAATCTTGCTTAAAATCGTGCTTAAAATCCGCAATACAAGTGCAATCTCCACCTTTCGCGCTTGCGCAAATGACGCGAAACTGAAGTTGCGCATGCGCAGAACATCAGTGGTGCTGTTGATACGAGTGACATTTCGCCACGTAACGTGCAAAATCCCCGTGTTAGGGCGTTCGTACAGCAATTGACAACAATATCGTTCTTCTGCTCCTGCGCAATTGCAGTTTCGCATCACCTTTGTGTATCTGCGCAAGCTCACAAGATCGAGATTTGCAAACGAGTGCTGTATGCTATGCCTGGCAATAGGCAGTTTGTACAGCCTGGAATGAGAAAGCAATCGGAAGCAGCATCTACCTTCGGCGCATTTGGCTTCTGCTTCAGTTCAATTTCGCATCACTTTAGTGCATCTGTGCATGCGTAGATCTATAGTGCTGCCCGACGTTCACAAACTCCTTAATTTAAAAAGAAATAGAGTATCGACACTTCACGTGTTGTCGCCCCGGCCCCCCTCCAGCCACCACGCGAACCCTCACAGCGCGTTTGTTTACATCTCCGCGCGGGCGTCGGCTGCATCCTGCGGCGAGGCGCGCGCAGCCGGGCGCTTCCTGGCGCGAGGCGGGCGTCTCGTCTCGGGAGCAGGCGGGAGGGGCGGGGCACTTTCTCCGCGCCGCAGCCCCCCCGGGGGGAGGGGGGCGCCGCATTCCTGGCGCGTCACTGAACCCGGCCCCCCGCCCCTGGCGCTCTTGAACCGCTGCCCTGCTGATGCGCCGCCGCTCGGAGCGCGCGCGCGCTCTGGTGTCGCGCGGGCAGCCGCCCCAGCACGCGCGCCGCCGCGGCCCCGACAGCCACGGGAGGAAGAGGCAATTTCGAAAGATGTCGGCTGTGCGAAAGATGTCGGCTGGTGCGAAAGATGTCGGCTGGTGCGAAAGATGTCGGCTGGTGCGAAAGATGTCGGCTGGTGCGAAAGATGTCGGCTGGTGCGAAAGATGTCGGCTGGTGCGAAAGATGTCGGCTGGTGCGAAAGATGTCGGCTGGTGCGAAAGATGTCGGCTGGTGCGAAAGATGTCGGCTGGTGCGAAAGATGTCGGCTGGTGCGAAAGATGTCGGCTGGTGCGAAAGATGTCGGCTGGTGCGAAAGATGTCGGCTGGTGCGAAAGATGTCGGCTGGTGCGAAAGATGTCGGCTGGTGCGAAAGATGTCGGCTGGTGCGAAAGATGTCGGCTGGTGCGAAAGATGTCGGCTGGTGCGAAAGATGTCGGCTGGTGCGAAAGATGTCGGCTGGTGCGAAAGATGTCGGCTGGTGCGAAAGATGTCGGCTGGTGCGAAAGATGTCGGCTGGTGCGAAAGATGTCGGCTGGTGCGAAAGATGTCGGCTGGTGCGAAAGATGTCGGCTGGTGCGAAAGATGTCGGCTGGTGCGAAAGATGTCGGCTGGTGCGAAAGATGTCGGCGGGTTGGGGAGGAATATGTATATTCGGAATGTGTCTGCGAGTTCGACGTATGTGTAGACTCAAGTTCATTACCGATGATATCTATGCAAAACAAATTCGTACATATCGATAGTTCACCGCTCACACCCGCATTGATGTTTCCGACAGGTGAAGTGGCATAAACAAAGAATGGAAGGTTAGGCGTCGTCCCCAAATTATTTACCCACATATGTTGCTCAGTTCTTTATCTTACCTCAGTACTGGAGAAAAATATTACAAACGATTTTCTTTTCATATTAATTGGTTAGATATGTGAGAAGCTCAGCTTTTGAGTTGATGAACTGGAGAATGCTAGGACTGTACTTAAGCACCCTACAATGATATCTTATTTTATTAAAACTAATTTCCATTTATGTTCTCTAAAGCCCAATATCGTGAGCTTATTCTCAATATTATTCTTTTACAACTTCATTGTCAGTTATATAAAAACAAAGTTCAATTTTCAATTATTGTATTATTGCTAAACATGCATCATCTGAATTAACATTAATTCTAAGAAAAATAGAAAGAGCGTGAGATAAATTGTGAAGGCATCTTGACATTGCGAGGAACACTATCTTTCTCTTTAATCTAAGACAACCTAACAGGTCAACATGAGTTGGGTTAGCGCTGTGTTGTAGCCAGTGAGCTGGCGTGATTCTGCGAAATCGTAAAATATAAAAGACGGGACCCGAACAGTGGGCGACAATCAAAAGTGTGGGTAGTGTCTTCAGTGGACAACCTATAAAAAGAATGCCAATATTAAATAACTGAACTATAAAAGGATGGGCGTTGAGATTGGCTAATTTTTTGACGACACGAACAAAAGAAAACAATGCAATCCATGGTAGATTAATCAACATTAATTGCACTGTCGCAATTATAGCTCTTGTGTAATGTTAATCACATTGCAATTATAACAGTAATTGGATGATTGCTATATAAACGTATAATTACAGTACATGGTTTCATGTGATAGGGTTTTGTATTTTTTGCATGCTTAGGGTAATATGAATATTTATGCTCAAGGCAGAATAGATTTAAACGCATTCTGAAGTGAACAGAAACATAAACGATTTTGCAAGCATGAACTGATAGTATCCCAGGGCAAAAAAGCATCACGGAGGCTGGACACGCAGGCACCTAGATAGAAGTAGAAGAGTGCGCTATGCGTGTTTATGCTGTTGAAGAGCACGAGTTTGATACGTATGGGCCACTTGCTGATGATACTGGTATGGTCGGGATAAATACTTGGTTGATTGGTTGACGCATCAAATGGTGTACAGAGAAGGGGGAAGAATACCTGGAACGGGGAGGGGGGCGCTAGCGGACTGAAAGGCCCTTCTCTATACAAAGTAACTTGTACACCGCACCGTGCCGTGAGGTGCCCGGGGGGGGGGGGGAGGGATTGCGCTGGTTAAGCAGGGAGGCGGAGGATGACAAACTTACAAGACTTTCATTGCACATACGTTTATTAAAATGAAATATTATGCTAGGTGAAATGAGGAGATGGAATGTGAATAGACAAGATGAAATACACTAAATATACAAATGGTGACGTAGTGAAGGTTTGTCCCTGGGCACACGGCGTTGCCGAATACCTGCTGTGGCTGTGGCATGCGTGGACCTCAGGGTTGCTCCTCTCCCGGGCGAAGCGGGAATGCAGGCGTCCCACACAGTCGCTGGTCGGAGAGTCTCCACGGACCTGGCCCTAGGTGGGCCCTGGCAGCAGGAGAGCGCGTGCGGCACACACGGTCTCGGTGTGTGAGTGGGGCCGGCTCGTACCGCACTATAGTATCCGCCGCAGACAGATTCACTACATGCGGCTACATGCGGCAGCAACCCGTTTAGTGGCTGCTCGTCGAAGACAAGGTAGCGCACTTTTCCCTAATGTCTGTGCCGAAGGCAGTGTTTGCGTGCGCGAAGCGCATTTAGTTATACTCAGATCATGAGCACGGAGACTGTCCAACACAACGGAGCTGGGCCGGCGGTATGGCTTTGTGCCGTTCGCAGTGGTGGTTCTCGCCCGACTCTCTACGCACCAGTGTCGCGGCGTTGCGAGCCAGAAGGCAGCAGCCCTTCGGGCAAGCGGGAGGGGGCGCCGTTCGGGGGAGGGGCCGGCGGCGCCGGAGCGGCGTGGGTGCGGTTGCCTCCGGAGGGAGGGAGGACCACCCACCTTGCGCGAGGGCTTTTGTGTCGTGGACGGAACAAATGGTAATATCAATAGTCCCGTAAGTGTAGGACATGTTTATCGAGGGAGCTGGCGGAGATCTTTCGGCGCTGGATGACGAGATTCCCATCCAGGTATCTCCCACCAGCGGGGCCCCGCCCCATCCGGGACACACTCTAAGCTCTTAACTGCTTTCCCGTCATATGTGGTAGTGCATTGAATATAAGTATTTATGGGAGTGTAAGGGGCGAAAGTAATATAAGAAAGATGATAAAATGGTAGCGCGCGCTCCCAGACCCGTTTATTGGGGTACTGTTCCGACATTCACCTGGCGGTGATCGGAGAAACCACGGAAAACTACTGCTCAATGCAGGAATCAGCTAAAATTCGCATCCAGATAGCGGCTGAATTTTCTGAATATCTAGCTAATGACGAAAAGCCGGCCACCGTCGGGATTCGAACCATAGGACCTCAGAGGCGCTGCAGTGACATCAATTGATGCCCTGAACCACCTAAGTCAGTGAAAAGTAAAAAGTGGTATTACCCTGTGAGAGCGTAGGCTTCCGCGGCCGGAGTCAGTATTTACTAGGCTGTCCGGGTGACGCCGCGTCCATGGCGAAGGTGCCGACGTTTCGGTCGCCATTCTGCGACCTTCCTCAGGGCGTATTGCAATACGCCGCGTCCATGGCGACCTTCCTCAGGGCGTATTGCAATACGCCGCGTCCTTGGCGAAGGTGCCGACGTTTCGGTCGCCATTCTGCGACCTTCCTCAGGGCGTATTGCAATACGCCGCGTCCATGGCGACCTTCCTCAGGGCGTATTGCAATACGCCGCGTCCATGGCGAAGGTGCCGACGTTTCGGTCGCCATTCTGCGATACGCAATACGCCCTGAGGAAGGTCGCAGAATGGCGACCGAAACGTCGGCACCTTCGCCATGGACGTGGCGTCACCCGGACATCCTAGTAAATACTGGTATTACCCTGATCTAAACTATATTCTTTCGGATTGTTAAGAACACCCTAAACTTCACACGAAGGTAAAGATCTATTTAGCGCCTCTGCAGACTTGTCCCTTTTCCGCATGCCAATTTCTATACCTAATTGGCTGATACAGGAGAAATAATTGTGGAAATACGGTTTGAAAGTTTTGATGTGTTATCTTGTTCTTTTTCTTATTTGTTAAATAATTCCCCCCTCTCTTTTTTTCTCTTCCCCTGTCCTTTTCTTTCTGTTTTTCTCTTTCCCTGTCCTATTCTCTCTCTCTCTCTTTCCCCTCTATTTCTTTATTACGCCGCCCGTTTGTTCTATCCTTTTCTTCCTCGATTTACGCTCAGCGACAATGATGCCCTGGTTGATTGGAAATTGCATCTAAGTGAAGCGTCATTTTGTGCTGCAGCGCCATCTCGCGAAGTTACAATAATTGTCTTTGCGTAATTGCCTATGCAACGCCTTAAGCACGAATAACAAAAAACGTTGATTTTTATATATTAGATTATCCGACACGTAATTTTCTGTCATTATTTTTTTCATGGTTTCACTTGTTGCCCTGTTCCATACCCTTCGCAGTCTCCCCTATACCTTCTTCGGTAGGATATCTATTTCCAATTGTTTTTATGAAAGTCTCTTTCATTTTACCTTTTCACATGTGAAACGGACGACTCAACAGCATTAATTCCTCTTGGTTGTTAAAGAGATTTGGCTTTGTGAGTATGAATATTACATTCTTTCATTAATGGTCTTACAATAATACAGGTGACGAAATTGCCAATTTGAGCCTTATTTTCTTAAGATTAATTTAGAACTTCTTTGTACAGTAGGTAATATTTACCGTTAGATAAATGAGACGTAACTTAACAGGTTCGGAAACATGTAGTATCTTTTTACACGTTCCCTTTTTTAAGACTGATGGGTGAATATGTACTTCTTTCAAATATGTTTTTATAACAATGTGGATGTATCGTGATGACTTTAAACATATATTTATTGGTACATTTTGGTCGAGTTGTTTCCTCAAATAACTTCATGTTCTTACCTCGATATTTCAATTGTAATCGATATCTAAAATTGTCCAAAATGCAAGGAACGTTCACTCTCAAAAGAGATCTAATTAATTTGTAAGTAGTAGTTAATATTCAGTTTACGCTGATAAAAGTATAAACATTTTTAATCATAATTTAGGCATATTAAATATGAAGTATTCCTGTAAACCGCCCCTGAAAACACGCGTTCGCAAGTTAAATTAGAAAGGGAAGTTTCCTAAGAATTTCAATGAAGTTGAGGGTGGCAGTTAATACTTTCCCCCTAAGAGAGGGGGAGAAAGTGAACTTAGTAAAAAAAGAGGGAGGGAGTTAATTATTTTTTGCGTTGTGTTCCCCATATCTAATATTCTCGTACGTTCATTTGAATTATGCTGGGATTATTCTGGGAGTTAGGTTATTTATATAGGTGTTGTGGTGCGTTATCGTTGGCATCTTTCATGAAATAATTGTAAAGGTTGTCATTGCCAACAAAAGTATTTAATGTAATAGCAGCTTTCGATGGCTTAGCCATCATCATCAGTTGTCTCCTCCAGCAGAGTCTGATTGTCTGCTGGAGCAGACAACTGATGATGATGGCTAAGCCATCGAAAGCTGCTATTACATTAAATACTTTTGTTGGCAATGACAACCTTTACAATTATTTCATTTAGGTTATTTATTACAATATTCAACATTTTTGGAGAATACCGACATAAATTGGGAATAAATGTTTAGAAAATTACTTATCGAATATTTGAAGTTTTCGGAAAACATAATTTATTAAATGTTAATATGTAGACAGACATGTAACGATGGTAGTGAGACGATGATAATGAAATAAGACGATGTAATGAGATACAGCTCATAGGCGTGTAGACTCTAGAAATTTTACCAACAGGGTGAGGACGTCAAAAGTAAGTAATAGTCGAAGAACGGGGATAATCAGAGAGGATGTGTGGTTGGGAATGAAGTAGAGTAGAGTGGAAAGGAGGGGTGGTTGGGATTGGTATTGGTTGTGAGGTATGGAGAAGTGGTCAAGAGTGGAGTGGTGAGGTGGGATGGAGTGGAAGGGAAAGAGTGGTGAGGTGGGATGGAGTGGAAGGGAGAGAGTGGTGAGGTGGGATGGAGTGGAAGGGAGAGAGTGGCGTGGTGGGATGGAGTGGAAGGGAGAGAGTGGTGAGGTGGGATGGAGTGGAAGGGAGAGAGTGGTGAGGTGGGATGGAGTGGAAGGGAGAGAGTGGTGAGGTGGGATGGAGTGGAAGGGAGAGAGTGGTGAGGTGGGATGGAGTGGAAGGGAGAGAGTGGTGAGGTGGGATGGAGTGGAAGGGAGAGAGTGGTGAGGTGGGATGGAGTGGAAGGGAGAGAGTGGTGAGGTGGGATGGAGTGGAAGGGAGAGAGTGGTGAGGTGGGATGGAGTGGAAGGGAGAGAGTGGTGAGGTGGGATGGAGTGGAAGGGAGAGAGTGGTGAGGTGGGATGGAGTGGAAGGGAGAGAGTGGTGAGGTGGGATGGAGTGGAAGGGAGAGAGTGGTGAGGTGGGATGGAGTGGAAGGGAGAGAGTGGTGAGGTGGGATGGAGTGGAAGGGAGAGAGTGGTGAGGTGGGATGGAGTGGAAGGGAGAGAGTGGTGAGGTGGGATGGAGTGGAAGGGAGAGAGTGGTGAGGTGGGATGGAGTGGAAGGGAGAGAGTGGTGAGGTGGGATGGAGTGGAAGGGAGAGAGTGGTGAGGTGGGATGGAGTGGAAGGGAGAGAGTGGTGAGGTGGGATGGAGTGGAAGGGAGAGAGTGGTGAGGTGGGATGGGACAGGAGTGGTGGAGAGAGGAGAGGAATGGGAGTGATAGAGGTAGTGGGAGGGGAGGGGAAGGAACATGTGCGGTGGGTGGGGAGGAGGGCAGGGGAGAGGGGGTGGGGTGGAGTGGAGGGAATGGATGAAGAGGGGTAGGTAAACGTACAGGTGGGGTGGAGTGGAGAGGAGAGGAGAGGTGGAGGGGGAGATGGGATGTTGTGGAGGGGATGAGAGGGAATGTAAGAGGTGGGAAAGGAGGGAGGGAAGATGTGGGAACGGAGGGGGTGGAGGTGAGAAAGGGGTGGAGGGGAGTGGACGGGGAATGTGAGTGAATAGTGTGGAAGGGATGTGGAGGGGCTACGATTGGCGTGGAGTGCAGCGCTAGACGCGACCTGTGTGGTTCGCCAGCGGCCGCATGGTTGTTCGATGAGGGAGGGGGCGGTGGTCGGACGCCCAAGTTCCCCGCGCGGCGCGCTGCCTGCGCCTCTGCCGTTCGGCGGCGTTTCTTTGTTTCCTCTCGCTCGAAAACACTTTGCGGGGGCGGTTCACGGAAGTTGGCTCGTTTCTCCCACCCCACCCCACCCCTCCCCTCCGCCGCCGCCCGCTTCGCTTTTGTTTCTCTTTTCACCCCAGCGCGCCGCCGACGCCGATATGAAATCTGAACCCGTTGCGAAACAATTTGGCGCCTCGATTCATCAGTCGTGGAGGCCAATTTAAAGATACGTTTTCGTGTAAAAACTACTATAATCTTAACTCATTTGTTAAAAAAAATTCTTTTTTCTATTTGTTAATGAAAGTGTAGTATAGAAATAAGTTTTTATCTGCGGATCTTAACTATAATGTTGCACAACAAAGGGAATTGTTGGGCAACGGGCAAGTTGAAGCTGCTGAGAACTCCGGAGTACAGTTACTCACGAAAAATCCCCAACTGTCGCAAAGATATCTATTGATTGATACGCTTTTGTTCATTAATTTTGGAACGTGATTTCTTAGAAAATCTGACACAATAGCAACAATTTCGTAAAAGAGTCGTATATTTATGTATAATTCTATTTATTCATCTATATATACATCTATTAATTCGTCTACCATTTTGTTTACATAGAATAAATATATGCATTTTTGTTTACTTCTTTATTAATGCATTTATATTTGTCTTGCATCTCCAGATCTCCGCCCTTAGTCCTAGTCGTTAGTGTTGCGGTGCCACGCTAATCGGAGATACCTGGTTGGGGAAAATCTCGCAAGCCGACGTGTAAGTCTGCACCAGATCTCGCAATCCAGCGGGGAAATGTATCCGCCAACTCTCGCAGTAAAAGCATGCACTACATTTACGGAACTAATGACCTTAGCAGTTGACGCTCCCGGAAACCAATCAATCAATAACTCCGTGTGTGTGTGTGTGTGTGTGTGTGTGTGTGTGTGGTGGGCGCGGCGCGAGGCCAGAGCGTACAATTGATTGATTGATTGTTATTCCGAGCGCTCAACTGCTAAGTTCATTAGTTCCGTAAGTGTAGTGCATTTTCTCTCTCCGGAGGTGGCGGTGATATTCCCTCGCTGGATGGTGAGACTCGTTGCTGTCCAAACAGGAATCTTCAGACATCGATGCACAGCGCCAGCCGTGACAAGCTATAATGTAGGGAGGTTAAAATGACAAAGTAAACGTGGAGCCATATCTTCACCAAATGGGAATAAAAATCAATTCATGTCATGGGTACATACTGTATCTATCCGTAGGTTAAAAATCTCGATATCATTGGACGCTTTAGTGCGAGGAGAAACTAATTTTGGGTTTCTATATAGAGATACACAAAATCCGCTTGTAAGTATTAATATTCTAATATAATTTATTTGTTTGAAAACAATATTTATTATTCACGCCTTTCAGTATCAATTAAATTGTTCATTATACCTTTCTCTCGTCCCATTTTGTACTCATTCTTTCTTCCTTGCCTCACCCATTCTGTTTATAAATTCCTTTTCCTCCTCTCTCTCTCTCTCTCTCTCTCTCTCTCTCTCTCTCTCTCTGCTTCTCTGTTTTTACCTTGGTCTTCTTTTATTACCCTTCAAGTACTTCTGCCTTCTCCCTGCCATCCGCTTGTCACTGTTGCCAACGATCAAAGAGAGAAACCTTCGCGTGCCGCGGGAGAATCGAATTTGCTACAAAAATGATGATCTGTGGACCCTGCCCCTTTCGAGAGACACGCGCAGCGAATTCACTTAGCGGAAGAAAGCCGACTGCGTTACTGTTTCACTCGCCACCGGCAAACGATGTCAACTGAAGTAATGAATTCTATTACTAATTTTCTACGCGCACAGAAATTGAAAGAAAACAGCGCAGACTCCGTCTATGTGAGATGTGCGTATAGTTTCTTTAGATACCCAGAAAATCGGGGGGAAAAAACATGAAAGTTTTGAAATAGACTAAAGAATAAGAATTATTCTTTAGAGCAGAGAATTCTTTAGAGCATAGCAAGAGTCCAAGGGAAAAGCTTTTACCATTAAAATGGTAAACAACAACAATTTTGATATTCTTGATAAGTAAAGAACTGTAGTATGATGTGTCCATTTATATTATGTTATTGCACAATTTATGAAGAGTATGTTTGTTAAAATATTTATTGTAAACTTGCGAGTATTTTATTCTTGAGCAGTATGTGTGCTACTTTTTGGAACAGTTGTGTGTGTGTGTGTGGGGGGGGGGGGGGCTGCTACACTTTTGCGGCCGCAGGTCAATAGTATCAACAGAGTGTCTACGCGTGTCTGTCCTTTATTTAGATCTCTTCCTGTCCTTCATTCGGATCGAAGGAGGTGCACATAACTCCTTTCGAACTACTGGTGGGGGAAATGGCTATTTGTTTCAGTAACATTCCAGAAGCACTCTAGAAAAATGTTTTATGGGGGAGTTTCAAGAATCTAAATCATATTTTGAAGCGCATGAACCCTACCATTGCTATCAAAAGCTAATTCGCTTTCTATCTCAAGACGAGTAGATTGGCATAATGTTTTTTGCCGGATCTTTATGGAATAGTCTGACAATACTTTTTTCTCACCTTCAATATAGGTACAACAGACACCCCGGTTATAGTTATTTAAGTAACTAATACACAAAATGAGTCTTTAGAGTTCGAAAGAAAGATTGAAAATGCGTTATGGAGTACGCCAAAGACACTCTCTTATGTTATTTCGACAGATTAGTTTTCGATACGAATTGGTGGAAACTTTCAAGTAACTACTCTTCTAAACTTTCTCAATAGACTAGGCAGCAGACAGTGATATGTTTACTTTGCACATTCCAGTTGTTTTGCTTCGCCACGACTTTTTTAATTAATTTTATCTTAAGCGACCAGCAAAGTAATCCTATAAAATCAATAAACCGTGCTGATGAATACCAGTTTCCATGCGGGAATGGTGAAATATAGTAAATGTTTAAATTAGGGATAGCAAAACATCGATGTTACTTAACATTGATTTTCGAAGATAAACTGTCAATGTTAATACATCGACCAAAAACAATCGATAATCTTTAACATCGAGATTGTGTAGGTGGTGTACTAATCTCTAACATTACATTTAGGCCCAACAAAATTAATAGTGATAGTGGTCCTGTTTATTAATTTATAGTACACAATTAACGAAAAACATAGTTAAAGTAATGGTGCTACAGAATGGCTCGGACTTCTCGTAGTGAAGTGTTCTAATTTCCTTGGTGTGGACTGGCTTTACAATCTTACCCTATACTCTTGCCAGCTGACATTTATCGCCGCACAAAGTATATATTTTCGACATTTTCTCAATTTTTCGATTTCCTAATAGACAAACCGAAATATTATTTTAAGAATATAAAAGAAGAGTAAAACCTCAAAGGATGCTTGATGAAGATAGTTCAAATAGCCTTCGTCTGGTTTGAAAACACAAACATGCAATGGCGACAGCAGTTACCTTGTACAAAATTATACAAAACCTATACAAAATTGGTGTATTGTGGGATTTTAAATTGACAGAGAAAGCATCGAAAACGTAAAGACATCGAACACAAAACATCCATGTTAAAAAAACATTGGTTTTGATACATCGATGTTTAAAACTTCGATGTATTCAAAACATCCACATCGCCGTCGCATCCCTACTTCAAATGCATTGCAGTGCCAGTCATTCACCGCGAAGATTCGTTCCTGCGCAGCGCTGCGTCTGCCATCGATGTTGAATCGGAAGTTGCGTCGCCAACAGGAGGAGGGGCAGAGATTGAATCTGAGCAGAAACAGCGGGCGTCCCCCCCCCCCGCGCCAGCCACGGGTTCTCCTTCCGTTTTCGCCCCATCGATCCGCCGAAGGAGGCGCCGGCCACACTTCTCCAGAAGGGAGGCGAAAAAATCAGGTTTCAGCGGACATGAGATCTGCACCATTCTGTTAAACGACCTTCACACTATCCAACAACAATATTTATGCAAAAACGTTGGAGACTTTTTTTATTTTGAAAATGTACCAGGGGCTTCATTAAAAGTATCCCCCCCCCCAAAAAAATTAAAATAACGGTTTTAAATTAAAGAGGGGGCGACATTAGCTAGATTGATGGCGGAATATCAATTTTCGAGAAAATCAGCCACTAGCGTTGTTCACAGATAGTCGGACAGACCGACGCTTTGCCGTCATTCGATTTTTCGGTATCAAGGACCCACAAAACATGGATTCTGGCTACTCTACGTGTTAGAAGAATTTATTTTCTATATTTAGAAACTGGACTTATCTACTTTTCAATTACCCGGGTCCTGTAAAAAAGAGTTCTTCTGCCGAACATTCGCATCGTTTTTTCGCGCAGCAATGCACTACTTTTCCTCAACCGGTAGAGCGAGAAGGTAAAAAATGGTTATTTGCATTGGTTGTCTCTGGGATATATAGACTCAAGAAACTACGCGAATGCATATGTAGGGCCTGTGCAAATTGCGCAATAAGCTCTCGAAAAACGCACCAAATAAATTTTATTCTTAACAACTGCCTTTCTTAATAATTTTAAGGAAAGTCTACTCTTAATGTTAAACAAATGAGTATTGATACCACTACTTTAACTAATTATAACAGTATTAATAGGGTCTTAAATAACTCGAAATAGAGCCTAAAAAACTGCACATGCATTGACGTACTAGAACCAATTTTTGAACATGAACTTTTAAACTGATATTCTTTCCTTGTCAGAGACTGAAATGAAAGTAGAAAGCTAGAAGAAAGATTTAACGGCGGGCAACCTCTCAGAAATTCAGCCGTGCTGAGTAACGAGCGAAATAAGAAACGTTAGGGCCTCAGGCTGGCATTTTGACCGTAAGTTTATTACGGGTTTCAGGGTCCGTCGTCTGCTATGCCCACTTGTCCCGCCGGTGTAGTGCATGTTATATCGCGGGAGCTGGCGGTGTTCTTTCTCAACTGCTACATTTGCAGATCAGGGATTGGCCAACCACTGATATGTGTGTATAAATTTCGTATTATTACATACTTATTAATACTTTCTTATTATTACATACTTACATTAAATAACTTCAACTAGTACCATATAGAGATAATTATGCATACAGATTAATGCTACCAATTACATGTTGCATCAGAGGTATGTACAATTTGCAGCATACTCTTCCACCAGATTTGGGAACAAATTCGATATAGCATGGCCTATTGATCGATTACCATGCGATGTAGGTCGCACACTAAATCCGGAAGACTAGCGGACGCCCATGGAAGCCAACTCGAAATCGAACACTTCGAGTTCGACTTCGAGTTGGCGCATGCGCAGAGTCGATTGTTGTTCGCTATGACTCCCTACTATTTCTGATTTAGCCTTCAAATTTTATTTTTAATCTCTAATCCATATAGAAAGTTCGAGATAAAAAAGGGTACGTATATGTTGTTTTTGTGCTGCTCGCGGACTTTTTTCCCGTATGACGCTTCATATAAACAACATTAAGTATTCTGTTTTCGAACATGTGACAATGACAGAGAGTAAACCCCAACGAATCCATAGAGCGAATACGTCATCAATAAATCAAACTGAACTTCCTGCCTTTTTTGAATTTTTGATCGCTGGCAAACAAGCGCCTCCGATGCAAGTGCTCTCTCTCTACTCCCATTTCCTCTAAAAGCGCTCCTGCCGGCGCCATTGTCCGCTTGAAAATCGATCCTGTCGGGCCAGAGTGCGAGGAGCAGTCGGCGTATTCATGAGCCCGCACGCCAGACGAGCGGAGAGATAAATGAATGAAATACCAATCCTATCCCCTTACTGATAAGTGCCGTGGGGAATGTGATCCCCGGAGAGAGACCAAGTAGTTCAGTAATTGGCCGCGTGGGAGTGCTGCAGAGGCTCCCAAGCGCGTGGGCGCCAGCCCCGTGATATAGTGTGTATGCAACCCTTCATACGGTGCAGTTTAGCGGGTTGCAGTAAAATTATAACGAGGGGTTCCTCTTCGAGCTCAGTAAGACAATGAATTCTAATGTATCCAACTGATTTTAC
Organism: Gryllus longicercus; assembly: GCA_038098605.1. Lineage (NCBI taxonomy): Eukaryota > Metazoa > Arthropoda > Insecta > Orthoptera > Gryllidae > Gryllus > Gryllus longicercus. The sequence goes on along the minus strand of JAZDUA010000325.1, from coordinate 234,168 downwards.
GAGTAAATAGTTTATATTCATTAATGAATGAAGTTGTCTTATAGAATTGAAATATATCATTAATTATAATATAATTCTATTTTGAAGCATTCTGACCAAAATGTATATCAATCAAACTTCACATAGACCCGATGTCACATCTAGGCAAAGAATATGATCTTGTAGGTAATGACGTAGGTATTCTAATTTTTTGGGGGGAAATTTGGTATTATATGCGTTGAAAGTCCTTAAAATCTTCAAATTTTGATTTTTTATCGTTCTCTCGTATTTAATCAATTTCGTGAATCTGTAATAATGTTATTATCATTTTGTTAGATCACAAATTATAGTCAAATATCTTCTTCATTTGAATAATGCAACCTCGAAATTTTTTTCGCAATACAATTAATGATTTGTATGTTTTGCTTTGTTCAGCAGCCTAAGTACCTCAGAAATTAAAACATTTAAACTTGCATTTGATGCAGACCTTAAGTTGTTTTATGTTTATTGTTAAATACGAAAAATTATTGAAAATAATGCAAAATTCTTTTACCTACTGCTGGTAAGTTCGAATTCAGTCATTGGTCTAAATTAGGACTTGGATAATTCCTCAATTAAATACTATAACAAGATACAGTATTAGGTGATATTGTTTTCGATCTATTATTATTCTTGATTATTTAAGTAAGTACTATTACGAGTACTATTTTGTATTACCAAAATTTATTTTATTGATAGCTAAATTTGCGAAATTTATAAAAGGAATCTAAAGGAAATATAATTTCATTCCAGCTTATTCCAACTTAAAAACTGACGAGAACATGTCCCGTTCATATGAAACAACTTGTGGACACAGGAAGATTTTCTGAGACGTGCATTTTCTGAAAAGATTCGCGCATTGTAAGAAGCACGTGCATTGTAAGAAGTGGCGTTGTCCGTTGAGCTCCCGTAGCAGCTTCAGAGGGAGGGGAAGGGTGTTGTGGAAGGGGGAGGGGAGGTGCCTTCGGTTCCACGTGGGCGCGCGTGCGTAAGGTGCGAGATGCTATCTGCTGCTTTGTGGGGCCACGCGCTGGACGGGTTTCCGCCGCCCGGCCCCTCCCACACCCCTCCCACGCCCCGCCCACGCCCCGCTGGCGCCCCGCCCGCCCACGCCCCGGTCTGCTGAGGCTGAGAAGACTCAGGGCAACAACTGATGTCACTAGCGTGCCTCTGACTGAGGGGGTCCTAGGGTTCCACTCCCGACGGTGGCACACATAGGTACATAGTCTACTAGGTCTTTGCTACATAATTTTTCGTGGTATATCCGATCCACGCCTGACGAATGCCGCAGCGGCACTCTAACAATCGTGCCATGGACCGCGCACGATCGCTCCTTTCTCTTCCTTCGCCTATCCTCATCCCTTACACACACTTACGTGCACTACACGACAGCACGTGCTCCGAGGCCGCTCCGCCCCGCTCCACCCCGCTCCGCCCCGCTCCGCCCCGCTCCGCCCCGCTCCGCCCCACTCCGCCCCGCTCCGCCCCGCTCCGCTCCGCCCCGCTCCGCTCCGCCCCGCTCCGCCCCGCTCCGCTCCGCTCCGCTCCGCCCCGCTCCGCTCCGCCCCGCTCTTTCCCGCTCCGCCCCGCTCTTTCCCGCTCCGCCCCGCTCTTTCCCGCTCCGCCCCGCTCTTTCCCGCTCCGCCCCGCTCTTTCCCGCTCCGCCCCGCTCTTTCCCGCTCCGCCCCGCTCTTTCCCGCTCCGCCCCGCTCTTTCCCGCTCCGCCCCGCTCTTTCCCGCACCGCACCGCTCCCACCCCGCTCTTCCCCGCACCGACCCACTCCACCCGCCCCGCTCCGCCCCGCTCCGTCCCGCCCCGCTCCGCTCCGCCCCCCTCCGAACCGCCCTGCGCTGCCGTATCGCGCCGGGAGGTGCTGGGAAATTCGTTGCGGAGGCGACGCCGCCCCCGGGCTGTTGCGCACAAAGGCATTCCGCGAGGGATTGTTGGCCGAGCGCCGTGTCACGCCCCGTTTCCGCTCAGGTGCCGCTTGTCTCTTCACCCTTTCGCGCAGGTAACGTCCCTTCTCTCCGACGGCGCCACAGACCAGTTCGGGCCCCAACCTACTCCCCGGCACGGACTCGCATGACACTCAAAGCCCTCGTCAGCCATTGACTAAAATGTGATTTGTATTTTCTGATACGTCATTACCGTTGCCTACGATGCGGAATTCGACATACGCAATATAACTCGCATAGATCGAAGGGAACGTGGTTACAACAATTGAATAATGATACAAAAACACTTTTAATTATAAACGAAATTACAATTACATCTACTGCCCCATCAAAAGGTGATACAATACAAGAGCTGCTTATAGACCCATTCAAAACCAACAGTTAACATTTATAATACTTTGAAAAGTGTATAAAAATCCGTAGATTTGTTACTGACTATACACTCTGATCAAAACTATCCGGTCAAGTGCCTGAAAATGACTTACTAGTTCTGGCACCTGCCATCGATAATGTTGGAATTCAATAGGGTGTTGGCCCTTAGTCTTTATGTCAGCTTCCACTCTCGCAGGCATACTTTCAGTCAGGTGTTGGAAGGTTTCTGGGGGAAAGACAGCCCATTCTCCACGGAGTGCTGCACTGAGGAGAGGTATCAATGTAGGTCGGTGAGGCACGAAGTTGGAGTTCCAAAACATCCCAAAGGTGTTCGATAGGATTCAAGTCAGCAGTCCTGTCCAATAGAGGGATGTTATTGTCGTGTAACCACTCCGCCACAGACTGTGCAGTATGAACAGGTGCTGGATCGTGATGAAAGCTTGCAATCGCCATCCCCGAATTGCTCTTCAACAGTGGGAAGCAAGAAGGTGTTTAAAACATCAACATCGGCCTTTGCCGTGATAGCACCACACAAAACAACAAGGAGACAAACCTCCTCCATGAAAAACACGGCCGCGCCATAACACCATATTGAACGTGTACGGATACTTCAGAGGACGTAGTGTACAAATTTATCGTCCATCTGATGAGGCGCCTTCGGTGAGTGCGGTGGCTGCGAATATTATTTTATTTATTTATTCTCTCCAGTCTAGGCTCCACTCATACTAACCGGTGCTGTTTTCCCACTCCCTAATTTGTTTCCCTAACGGTCCGAACCTTTCCTAAAAATGTTCCTAATTCTTTCATGAATTTAGACCTTTTATCTCCTAAAATGTTTTGGGCGAGCGTTACGTTCCTGTTTAGGAAGTAGTAATTTCCCATTCCCATCCATTTTTTCTCCATGATTCGGTTGCACAGCAAATTAAGAGGATGTGTATCCAGTCTTCCCTATCACCGCAAAGCACACAGATGCCATTACCACTTGCGTCCTTTAGTCTACGCTGCATCCATCCCCCAACCCTGAACCAAGCGTATCCCCCTCTTGCGTCCTTTCCGAGAGTATGAACGTAACTTTCGCAACCCCATAACGGACTCGCATGGATTTGAGCTACTAGCGAACGTTTTACAGCCGTTGCTGCCCAGATCTCTTGCCTTTTAATATCCGCAAGTCTATGCGGATATTATGCAACGGAAGCGGCGTTCGGTGCAGTCGAGCGCAATCGCCGCGCAGCGCATCCTGCCCGCCCCGGCGTCGCACCTCCGTCGACCGGGCGGCAGGTCGATAGAGCGCGGCAGCCTCGCGGCGTCTTCGGCGGCAGGTCGCGGCCGCGGCCCCGGGCGCCTCAGAGGCGAGCCGCTCTGGCGGATTCAGGGGCCGTGCCACCCCCCAAAAGGTTTCAGAGTGTTTCATTTAGCTTGCTTTATATGGCAAAATTTATTTAAATATTTGTCCGAATTATGTAATTATTTAAACAATAATACTGTATAGTATCATATCTACAGTACATAAATGATATAATAAATAAAATGAATGAATTAATATATAATATAATGAAAAATATAATATAATAATATAATAAATATATAATATAACAATATAATAAATATATAATATAACAATATAATAAATATATAATATAATAATGTAATAAATAAAATTTATTTATTTAATAGGTAATTATTACAAACAAGTTAGATTACTTGATCCTATGTGGCTAGGCCGAAGGCCTTTAAGCCATTACAATTTCAGAATCATCAGAACATGCTTTCGCGTTCTAATCTTTCGAATTCTGGTATTCACCCCAAAATAAATGATATACAATATAATAAATGATATACAATATAACAAATATATTTATTATTTGACAAACATTTACGATGCCCCTCCCCCAAAAATGGGGGCATCAGCCCCTGGGCGGGGGCACGAGAGGCGGGGGGCGAGAAGCGGGGGCGGCGGTCGAAACGCGCAATATCCGGCGTGCGGCGCAGGTGCAGCTCTGAGATGGAGGCGACGCGACGAGGTTGGAAAGACGGTGGCGGAGACGGCGGGGATGATACGAACGTGTGAGGATAAGGAGAATGTGACAGTCTGAGGAGCGTTAGAAGATACAGAAATAATAATAATAATAATAATAATAATAATAATAATAATAATAATAATAATAATAATAATAATAATAATAATAATAATAATAATAATAATAATAATATGCCTTTATTAATATGGCGAGGCTCGGGCCATCAGGCCCGCTCTTCCGCCTGACCACATGTCACAAATATACAGAGTAATGTATTAAATAGTAAAATTACTAAAAAGTAATGCTATCTACAAATTTAAATGTAATATAATCTAAAAGTTGTAAGTAGTTAGTGGAAAGCAAACGTTATTTAATAGAAATGGGTTGTTTCTTTTAATTCAAGAACTTTTTTTAGTAATTGTGTACTTATAAACCTTGACGAAATACAACGAAACATCCTTTAACTACATAGTTGTTATTACTAAAGATTGCTTATTAGAGTTCAGGTAATTCTTATCTTTACGATTTTTGTCCTTTAAGGAGGAGGTATATCGGCAAGTATTGAACAACACATGGCCTATTTCACAATTAACGCAACTGGTATGTTACTTGTTCTACCCCAGCAAAATGATGTTAATTACTTATTTTTACAGTGAGCACGCCGGGTGTCGGATAGTACAATTTCCGAAACCTCACTAAACCAAATTCTGGACCTGACATTCATCAGTAGCTCGAGTAAAAAAATATTTCAGCTACCTTAGTGGACTTGATTGTTTCTTGTTTCCAGGCTCATTTACGATGCTATGGCCGATATTCCTTTAAGTGTAATGCATACGTACCGCGTTACGTACCGGTTAGCGTACCGGAGTGTTATACCCAAGCTCGCGGGTTGAAACCCGGTCGAAGCCGTGGATTTTTAGGGCGAAAAAATCCTTCGTACGCCTTCCCTCGGAGGGGAAGTAAAGCCGGCTGTCCATGTTAGTAGATTTACTTGCATGTAAAAGATCCTCAAGCCTAAATGACGCCTCTGAGCTAAATTCAAATTGCCTCTTTCTCGCCCAAGGAGTACCTCCTTCCTCTGCTAGTTGGTGAAGGGAGCGTAGCGAAATTTGCGTGGTCAGACGGAAGAGCGGGCCTGATGGCCCGAGTCTCGCCACGTAAAATAAGCCATCAATTCAATTCAATTCAATTCAATTCATGGTTTTATCATGGAGTGTGGCTGTGTTCCTCACTGCTGATTGGCGGGATCCGGCGCCTTCGTATACTGCGGCTTGCAGAATTTCCCCGTCAAGGTATCTTCCCCAGGAGGCGCCGCTCCAGATGGCTCCAAAAGGTCTAACCATCCGATTGGTCTTCCGGCATGTGTGTTTGTGTAGCGCATGTAATAATAAATGTGTGTAAGGGTGTGAGGATAGGACAAGGATGTGTAAGAAACTCGTGCACGATCCATGGTAGCCTGCACTAGCATTCACCTGCTACTGATCGGGGAAAGAACGAAAACCACCGTTCAGAGCATCTGGCCATTACAATTCTCGTCCAGACGTTGGCTGAACATGACGTAGTGTCTAGACTGGATATCTAGTCTAGTAGCTGAATTCGAACATTCTTCCAGCATCGGACCTCGATCCCTAGGACCTCCCACTTAGACGCGCTGTATATTTGACAGTTGTTTTCTCGTAGGTAACTCAGCCAGTCCGGCGTTTTAAAACATTTCGTCGGGTGGTAAAATTTAGAAACAAATTGCTGCTTCGTAATTCCGCAGTTGTCCTTCGCGGCCGCAACACTCGCAGCGGACGAATCCGTGAAATGTAAACGCCGCGTTAGTCGGTTCGTTGGCGCGCCGTTGTCCCGCCCGGAAGCACGCTTCCGGTGGGAACTGGCTCTCCGCGCGCCCTGCGTTGTGATCCGCTTCGCCCGCTCCGGGCTCAAAGGGCAGGGTGCGCGTCGGGGGCCGCGGGGCGCGGCGAAAGGGCTGCGGGCGGGTCAGGTGGCGCGGGACGCGGGCACGGCCTGCCCATCCCAGTGGGAAGGGTTGCTTCTGCGTGGGGACGCTCTGGATACCTCCGACAGAATCAACGCGCTCAGGCTGCCGGAGACGGCGCGTAGCGCGGGCGAGGTTTATTTTATTTTTTCCCTTCGCGTAGAGACCAACTCGGACCACGCGTGCACCTTTCTGCAAGTACCTTTCTGCAAGTACCTTTCTGCTAGTACCTTTCTGCTAGTACCTTTCTGCAAGTACCTTTCTGCAAGTACCTTTCTGCAAGTACCTTTCTGCAAGTACCTTTCTGCAAGTACCTTTCTGCAAGTACCTTTCTGCAAGTACCTTTCTGCAAGTACCTTTCTGCAAGTACCTTTCTGCAAGTACCTTTCTGCAAGTACCTTTCTGCAAGTACCTTTCTGCAAGTACCTTTCTGCAAGTACCTTTCTGCAAGTACCTTTCTGCAAGTACCTTTCTGCAAGTACCTTTCTGCAAGTACCTTTCTGCAAGTACCTTTCTGCAAGTACCTTTCTGGAGGGGGGGTCAGCATTTTAGCTGAGTCCTCATTTTTATCCCCCAACGTTGTTAGCCCTGGGAGAATGGACGATCAAATGATGATGGTAATGAGGGTGAAAAGGACGACACACACAGAAATATACTCACGCCCGAGGCGGAACACGAACCCGCGGTCTTCTGGTCCGAGGCAGCTACCGCACCACTGCCCTAACGATCACGACCATCTTGACCGGCGGGCGAGTTTTATTTATAAATTTATTTTAATTAGTAATTTTAGTTGTTTTGTGTTAATAGACAATTATTTATTGTGAATCATTTAGTATGAATGCGGACCTGGACGGACGAGGTGTCTATAGCGTGTGCCGGTTCAACTCCTCGGTTCGAAGAATTGAGGATGCGAGTCCCGCCGTGGGTATGGTTGTCTCTCATGTATGGGTGTTGTCGCGGAAGGCCCTGACCAAACACTGAGGCGCCCGCAGGGGTGTCGGTGCCTAGTGCAAAGGTTAATTTGTGCCCCCTTGAGGGACACTTTGTGGGTACCCGGCGCGGATACCCGACATTCGCTTCCCCTGAAGCTGGAAAAGACTCAGGAAGAAAATAATACTATTAATGCGTAATTACTTATTATTCCTAATTTATTATTTATTATTTGTGTTCTTTTATTTTTTGTTGTAAAAGCAGTTTATCTGTATGTTACAATTGATAGGGAGGAAGAAGAAAAACAAGCAACGATCTGAAATTTTTTTCTGTAAGTGAAGGTTTACTAGACCAGGAGCTTTCATTGATATGAAGATAATTAATAGAAAGTTACAATTATTAGAATAATATTTTGAGAAGTTTCACAAAAAAAGAAATATTGAAAGTTATACTTTTATATGAAATTATTAATCTGCAATCATTGTTTTGCTTGTCAATAATTGTAACGTGGGCTTGACTGAGAGTTTTCATTGAGATGTGAGATACGAAAAATTGCAAAACAAATTGCTTTTACTGCAGGATTATTTTGGTCGGACCCTTGGCAGCTCTTGTGGAGGATGATGTAAGGCGAGAGTTTTACGCGTACGAAAGATAGTTTCGGAATAATTACTTTACAATGTAGACTAAAGGGAGAAAAACATTGAAGTGTAGAACAAAGGTAAAATTTTTTAACAACACTGTTAGTTTTATCTTTATGTATGCTACAGAGGCAAGATGAAAACAACAAAAACAAAATATGGTTAGAAATGAATTGCAAATTATTTGGCATCATAAGAATACACAGCGAAAGAAAGGACTATGAATGAAAACAAAGGAAAGCGAAGCGAGATTTCAATCGGGCACAACGCGTCAGCAAGAAAGAGTACACTTAACTTGTATTTCACGTGTTAGAGGACAAACGTGTGGAAACAATAGGAAACAAAAGCTTCACAGGAAATGGATATTTTGGAAGAACTTCCCAGAGATGTACGCGACACTATGAAATGACGGTTGAATGCCTAGATAAGCAGAAGAATAAGAAGTTTACATTGGCAGTAATTTCAACAGAACATTTGCATACAATCAACTGACGTTTCCACTCTTCATAACAATTTTTACCCCTCAACCGATGCTACAATTCTCTAAACGCGGGCAGGATCACCGCCGATCTGACAACGCTATCTATCAGTTACGCACTCTTGTTGAACAGACATCGAAGCTGAGAATTTCATGGAAAGCCGTTGAGAAAGATAAAGCGTCACATTGGAATGGTGGTTGGATGCCTAGGGTAGCAGAATAATATAAGTTACATTAATACAGAATTCAGGAGAAAATTAACATAAAATATATTGATTTTTCCAATTCTCGCAACATTGTTTATCCAAAGATCGGTGCTACTATCCTGTAAATATAGCAAGACTTCCACAGACCTGAAAAAAATGCTTTTCGTAAGGTACCTAATCGCGATCTACAAACATCAAAACGAATGTTTCCGGAAACGGTGGCACAGGGCATCAACTGATGTCACTGCAGTGCCTTTGACCGGGAGGTCCTAGGGTTCGGGTCCCGACTTAGCAGTATTTTCGACACTAGCTAGGTCGAATTCACTCGCTGTCTGGAGGATTCTAACGGCCGGCTGCTCTGATCGGTAGTTTTTCGTGGTTTCTCCGATCAACACCAGTCGAATGCCGGAGCAGTACACTAGCAAACGAACCATGGCCCGCGCGATCTTTCCTTCTTCTTCCTTGTCCTATCATCACCCCTTACGCACATTCACACTAACATGCACTACAAATTACTCGAGATACCAGTCTGCATCTTTGAACTTGCGCCGATTGGGGCAGTGCCCCTCTGGTGGATGATACTGGATGTAGAAAACCCTCCAAACAGATGTGTAGGTCGGCCCCGGATCACACCATCCAGCGGTGGAAGATCACAGACACACCCCGGGCTAAACACATTCACTACTTTTACGGGAGTGGTGACCTTAGCAGTTGACGCGCCCGGCATCACCAACCATTCATTCAATCAATCAATCAATCAATCCGGAAGCTGTCCAATCGCATTTCGTCGAGAAGGACACAGGACGCTATCCTCCCTGTTCGGTGACGATGCATTCGCCCCCATGCGCAGAATTTCCTCAGCCCGCGCTCGTCGCAGTTCTCGCCCTCCCAAAGGAGCATCGGCAGCCCGAGCACGCACTAGGGAGGAAGTCGAATACAGAGCGCTGGCCCTTTTCACTAAACGGGCGGCGGCGGCGGCGGCGGGGGAAGAATGAATGAATTCGCGATGGAGGACTCCACACCGCCCATTCGTATTATTTATGTACGCGTTTAGAAGAAATGGATTTATCGTGCAGAAGAATAACCAAAATGTCTTTCACCTTGGTATTGATAATAGTACATTATGAAACGTGTTCATTATCTTAAGCTTTTTTCCTTGCGTAAATGGTTGAAAGCGAACGACGTTGGAAGCGAGGTTTTAAATTGGTACGAATGCGGTAAAGCAACGTTCTAAAAGAGTTACATACGTTATTTGTTTATACAACTGTCCGTACTTGGCGTGACAACCCGCGAGCCAGGGCCAGGGCTTAGAAGCAGCGTCCTGGCCTCCGGTATACCAAGGGGTACGTGTGGTCAGCACGTGCATTGCTTGTATAATATCATTATAAATTTATGGGGATGAAAGTTAGTTTTTAAAAACAACTTTGTTGTGACGTCACGGGTATTTCACATTGGGTGGTCGTATGTTCGATTAATCCCATCCCCCTCCCTTCGATTCTCAAACCACGATTGGCTGAATGTGTGATGACGCAATTATTCCAACCATAAACAGTAAATACGTCACTATCTGCGCCGTAAGATGTCATTTTACGAACGATTTATTGTTACAAAAAAAGGTTGTTTATAATTCTGGAACGCAGAAAAGGTATTCTGTTAATTTATTTTAAACCAGACGTGGTATAGCACAGTGCTAAAGCAGCACCTAAGCATACAGAACCAAAGACGACCCAGGTCTTTCATAAAGTTGAAGGGAAGTAAAAGTCACTTGTGTTTGACATTGCATTCAAAAACATACTGTTTTGAATTATCCATATTATTTTTCCATAATTAATGCATAATGCATTATATTTTTCATGTAATCAAATTAATGACATCTCAATATAATATACAAATTTGTTAGAGGTTTGGAAATTCTCTTGTTATGGCTGTATAGACTTGATTAGAAAACTTAACTGTATATAATTGTAGCAAGAAATTGTTTTCAATCTAAAAACAGTTGTTTTTTCTATAAAAGGCAAAACTTTATTTATTGTCTCTCATTAACAAACATTAATGACCAGGCCGGTGACCAGGTTGATCACTATAATATTATTTGAAATCCGTCCACAGTAATTAAGCGGTAGCAAGGATTTAAATGAAAACCCGATTTGGAGAAACAATTTTGCAGTCGGCGCATTGCACACTCTCTTTCCACTCTTCCCTCACTGCCCCCTGTTCTCACTCCGCCCTAGCTTCTCCCTTCACGCCCGTTTTGAGTTAAAATGTATTCCGCAATCGGCATCGGTTACTGGTGAATGTAAAATGTAAAATTAACATATGTGTAAATAACACACTTGTTAAACACTCAAAACAAAAACAATACATACAAAAAACCTGAAATACTCAAACAATACAACAATGAATAATAATTTGTTTGTTTCACGCCTCACTTGTACGAACCATTTCAAGTGCTCATTTTCAGTTCACCATTTCAATTTGGCCCAATTTTTACTGTTGAGCAATTCACTTCAAAACATTTGCCGAAAACTACCGTAAACTATTTCTCATTGTGAATAGTAAATACGGGTAGTGAAATCGTATTGACTAAAGGATATGGATGATGCAGTTTAATTTAAATTCGTCCTAAGTTCACCTGCCCCTCGCGTGCTGTGCGCGGCTGCTCTGAGAGGCTGCGGCGCCGCCCACGTCGCGTCTCTCCCGCAGAGCGTCAGCAGTCGAGGCACGCGCCCGCCGACAATGGAACACCCCTCCGCCCACACCAGAGCAAAGAGCATCTACTCTCTCCATCCCCTCACCCCTTCTTTCTCCCCCCCTTCTTCTTTCTCCTCCTTTATCTCCCCCTCCTTCTCCTCCAGGTCTTCCTCCGTCTCCTCTTCCTCGATCTTCTCCTCCATCTCATTCTCCTTCTTAATCTCATTCGCCTTCTCCTTCATCTCATCTTCTTCCTCCATCTCTTCCATATTCTCCTCCTCCTCCTCCTCTTTCTTCTCATCCTCTTTTTACATTAACTCATCCTCCTTCTTCTCCTCCATTCCATCTTCATTTTCTTCCATCTCTCCTTCATCTTCCTCCATCTCCTCCCTTTCCTGCACCTTCACCTTCTCCATCTCCAACTCCCTTACCTCCATTCTCCCCTCTTTTTACCTTTTGCTCTTTATTCTTATTCTCCTTGTCTTTATTTCTTATCTCTTTTCTACTCTTACGCCTCCTCCTCTCATTCATCCTTACTTTTTCTTTCCTCTCGGAGACGGCCGTTCTGTTACTCGTGCCGATAAACGCCTTATATTTCCTGCAAAAGGCGTCTTTCGAAATCTGATCTCGTTCCGCCTACAGATTGAGACGCAAAGCACAACTTCCGGGAACGCGCTTCCAGCGAAACTCCAACGAAGCTTCCCCTTCCATCACGCTGGAACAAACGTCATTTGTTTCAATTTGAGTTAAAATTGGTCAGCGCGGGAGAACGTTTTTCAAATTGTGTGCTTCTAGATCTGCAATAGTCTTTTCCATTGTTAATACGCCAGAACGAGAGGATGATTTCAGGATATACTGACTATGCAAGTAATAATTCATTCATTTATGTACCTAATCATTCATTAACTTACTTTACATAACCCTGATTTTGATATAAAAATAATATACTTTCTTGTATTCCAGCAATATCAATTACTTTCTGACAATAAATAAAATCATATAATGACATCTTACGGCACAAATGATAACGTATTTGTCGTTTATGGAAGAAATAATTTTATCATCGCACATTCAGCCAATCGCAACGAGAGAATTGTGGTAAGAATTGAAGTGGTAAACGTAGCAGCCGACCCCTGTTTATTCGCACAGATATCAAATCCGCGTGACGTCGCAACAAAATTGTTGCCAAAAATTAAATTTCTTTCATGAATTGATAATGCTGTTATACAAATAAAAAATGATTTCAACTCCTTTACAATAGCGTTTTATTGCATTTGTACAGATTTGAAATCTCGCTTCTAAGTCCGTTAGTTTTCAAAACATATACTCGTGCAATAAAGCTTAACATTATAAACTAGTTGCGTAATATACTATTTTTGTATTCAGGTAATTATAAACGACCTTTTGTGTGGAAAGAAATCGTTCATAATTGAGCATTTTACGGCACAAATGATGACGTATTAGATTTTATGGCACGAATGATTGGCGTGAAAGATTCAGCCAATCACAGCGAGAGAATCGTGGGGAGGTAAACGGAACGACCAACCGCAGTTTTCTCGCACAAATGTCAAATACACGAGACATCACAAGCTGTTTCGCACACGTTGATTCTCTTATAAATTTATAATGCTGTTATACAAAAAATAGCTGGAACTCGTTTATAACGTGGTTATAAACTAATTACATAAACTACTATTCTGCAATTTTATTTATTTGCATTTGAGTTTCATAAGAATTAGACGATTTGGGTTTCTAATACAGAACGTCCAGATTGTGCCACCATTACAAATTTTATCACGATGCGAGGCTGTTAAAAAAGAGGCACAGTTCATACGTAAACAGTAGAAAGTCCACTTGCGCGCTTTCAACGAGAAGAGCATTCCTCAAACACGGAGTTGGAAGACCAGCCGTGTGATGGCGCGAGTGTTGCTGAAAGACGCGAAACAACTTAAAGCACGTGTCCACTAGCAATTTATATGTTTCGGACCAGCTATGTGTACTCGCTAAGAGCATCTCAGACATTCTGCTGCACGTTTCTTGTACGAGGTCGTGTTGGGCAAGAGGCACATGTCTCTCCCAAGCTGCGTAAAATTATTTGCTAGTGAACGCTTGTCCAATAAACTGCGAATAGTATTTGCGCCAAATGATTTCGTCACTCTACATTCACTTTTGTAATTTGGAGTTCTGCATACATTACAGGCCATAGATGATGTTGCATCGAAAGTACTTCTCATCTGATTTGTGTTCGTGAGATCAAATCTCAAAAATGTAAAATACTAATTGACTACTTAATTAGTTCACTTGAGCACACAATTATCCTTATTTCTGTCATTTCTAATACTTCAGGTTTTTTGTTTTAATTAAATTATTTATTTTAGGTCGCTTTAGAAACGGGTAAGGTCATTAGCGATCACTGTTAATTTACATCAGATACTACAAAGTACAATAACGTTTTACGATAATTCAGATCATACGATCCAGAACAGAAATATTAGAGTATTTTACTTCAGGTATATTTGTGACAAGTAAAAGATTCACATCTTCAGTACATTTACGATTAATTAGTGCCTGACATATTAGAAAGCAATTTCGCGTCGCATACTTCATAGGACATTCACCAAAGACGATGTAAATTTGTCTCAGTTCGACTCGAGATAGTTTCATTGCCAACTGAACACTTCTTCCAGGAGCGGATAAATGAAGCCACAATTTATGTTGCATATGCGGGCGTTCGCGTTTCTCTGCGTCCGGAATAGGAAGCTGACTTTTTCGATGTCTAACGATGCAGGGTATGGACTCGTCGATGTCGATGTTTTGAAAACATCAACGTTTTTATAAAATTATCGATATTTTACATCTAAATTTGGAAGTCGGTATTACTTTACATTGATGTTTTGTGCTCGATGTTTTTACATGGTCGGTGTAATAACAATAGAGAAAAGTTCATCATAAAATTCTATAATAGTTTTCAGTTATCCATAAATTGAATAATCTTCAAACCAAATTGAACCAAGGATGAAAAATAAATAAAATAGAGTTTTCGTTCCTACTGGAGCATATATTATTTTAGAAATATCGACTCAGATAATCCATGTTTTCTGAATTGTACTGATGATTTTTAATTTTATTTTGCTTTTAAATTACAAAAAAATATGCTAATAAACGAGACCACTTTCAGTTTAAATCCTCCCTGTGTGAACATCAATTGATACCAATCCAGTTTTTAAAAAAATCGATGTTGAATTTTCGATGGTTGAATTTCTCTCACCAACGATGTTTTAATTTTGACATTGATGTTTAGAAATGTCTATGCTTTGTTGGCGATTTCGCATATTCAATTTAGGGTCATCTATAATATCTGGAAGACAAACTCCTCCTTCCTCACTTAATTTATCATTCTCATCTTCCTTTGATCATCCTTCTTCTTGTAACCCTTCCTTCTCTCCGCTCCACTGCCTTATGTGGTACAATGTACCAACTGATGTCTCTGCACCGCGAAGTCCTAGGGTTCGCGTCTCTACGGTGGCAGGAGTTTCGACATTAGCTTGTTAGCCACGTCGAATTCAGCCGCTGTCTGGAGGAGAATTCTAGCGGCCGGCTGCTCTGATCGGTAGTTTTCCGTGGTTTCTCCGATCAACTCCAAATGAATGTCGGTGCAGTACCGTAACAAACTGGCAACTGTCCGCGCTTTTTTAGTTGTCCTATCCTCACTAATACTTACAGTCACAAGCACTACAATACCATACTGACTGAAGATCAGTTGGGAGCTTAAAGCTTGTCCCAGTTGTGGCGATATCTGGATGGCGGAAAACCCCACAAGTCGAAATGTAGGCCGGCGCCGGATCTCGCCATCCAGCTGGGAAAAATCACTGCAACCAGTCGAGGAAGAGACATGCACTGCTCTTACGGGACGGATGGACTTAGAGGTTGTCGTGACAGGAATCACTAAGCAATCAACCAATCCACTTGCGTCTGGAAGAAACATGCACTATTCTTACGGGACGGATGGTCTTAGAGGTTGTCGTGACAGGAATCACTAAGCAATCAACCAATCCACTTGCGTCTGGAAGAAACATGCACTATTCTTACGGGACGGATGGTCTTAGAGGTTGTCGTGACAGGAATCACTAAGCAATCAACCAATCCACTTGCGTCTGGAAGAAACATGCACTACTCTTACGGGACGGATGGTCTTTGAGGTTGTCGTGACAGGAATCACTAAGCAATCAATCCACTTGCGTCTGGAAGAAACATGCACTATTCTTACGGGACGGATGGTCTTTGAGGTTGTCGTGACAGGAATCACTAAGCAATCAACCAATCCACTTGCGTCTGGAAGAAACATGCACTATTCTTACGGGACGGATGGTCTTTGAGGTTGTCGTGACAGGAATCACTAAGCAACCAATCCACTTGCGTCTGGAAGAAACATGCACTATTCTTACGGGACGGATGGTCTTAGAGGTTGTCGTGACAGGAATCACTAAGCAATCAACCAATCCACTTGCGTCTGGAAGAAACATGCACTACTCTTACGGGACGGATGGTCTTAGAGGTTGTCGTGACAGGAATCACTAAGCAACCAATCCACTTGCGTCTGGAAGAAACATGCACTATTCTTACGGGACGGATGGTCTTAGAGGTTGTCGTGACAGGAATCACTAAGCAACCAATCCACTTGCGTCTGGAAGAAACATGCACTACTCTTACGGGACGGATGGTCTTTGAGGTTGTCGTGACAGGAATCACTAAGCAATCAATCAATCCACTTGCGTCTGGAAGAAACATGCACTACTCTTACGGGACGGATGGTCTTTGAGGTTGTCGTGACAGGAATCACTAAGCAATCAATCCACTTGCGTCTGGAAGAAACATGCACTATTCTTACGGGACGGATGGTCTTTGAGGTTGTCGTGACAGGAATCACTAAGCAATCAATCAATCCACTTGCGTCTGGAAGAAACATGCACTACTCTTACGGGACGGATGGTCTTTGAGGTTGTCGTGACAGGAATCACTAAGCAATCAATCCACTTGCGTCTGGAAGAAACATGCACTATTCTTACGGGACGGATGGTCTTTGAGGTTGTCGTGACAGGAATCACTAAGCAATCAATCAATCCACTTGCGTCTGGAAGAAACATGCACTACTCTTACGGGACGGATGGTCTTTGAGGTTGTCGTGACAGGAATCACTAAGCAATCAATCAATCCACTTGCGTCTGGAAGAAACATGCACTACTCTTACGGGACGGATGGTCTTTGAGGTTGTCGTGACAGGAATCACTAAGCAATCAATCAATCCACTTGCGTCTGCGTGTTCGTCCTCATTTTTCCTCGTCCTCCTTGTTAAGCGTTACTGCCCTCTTTTCTTATTACTCCACCCCCGACTCGCCCTTAAAGTGTTCTAATTGCGTTTGAGAATTTGTTGCAGAAAGGGATCTTTTTAACGAGTCGTCTTGTAGGGCCGCCGAAAGCGCACACCTGGGAGAAGGCGCTTCCCGCCGCGTGGACCGAGAGGGAAAGACAGAGGTGGTAACCCCCAGCTGAGGGGGAAGTGCGTGGTGGGGGTGGGGCGAAGGCGGGCGCTGCAGATGAAAGGGAAGTTTTCGTGTAGGGCTCGTCCTGAGATCTCCGAGGCGGGACGGCAGGAGAGGTGGCGATAGTGAGGCCAAGGGCGTGTCTCCATCTGCTTCTCTTCTTTCTTCCACAGCTTCCTCCTTTGTCCTCCAATTCCTTTTTCCTCTTTCATCGCGTTCCCCTTTTGTACATTCCACCTCCTTCTTACACTTTTCTCCTTCATTTCTCATCTTTCTCCTTTCTTCCCCTCCTCCTATCACGGCTTTCTTCGTCCTCTTCCTCCTCCACTTCCTCCTCCTTCTTTCTCCTTCATCCTTCTTGTTCAGTTTGCTGTCGGTAGTTTGTGATTTCTCCGATCAACACCAGGCGAATGCCGGAGCAGTACCCTAACAGACGGGCCACGGACCGCGCGCGATCTTTCCTTCCTCTTCCTTGTCCTATCCTCACTCTTACACTAGCATGCACCACACTCCACACATGGCGGGAGACCGGTGGGGGAGCTAAGAGCTCTTCCCGGCTGTGATGGTTAGGATCAACGCCAGGCGAATGCCGGAGCAGAACCCTAACAAACGGGCCACGGACCGCGCGAGATCTTTCCTTCCCCTTCCTTGTCCTTTCCTTACTCTTTACTTACATTCTTAATTACACTAAACAACACTACAACTAAGCCGGGAGGCCGGTTGGGCTTGTCTCGACTGGTGCGTTGCCCCCTGGTGGGAGATACCTGTTGAGGGGAACCCCGCTAACCGACGGGAAGTTTGGCGTCGGGTCTCGCCATCCAGTGGGATAAGGTCACCGCCATCTCCCGACGAAAACTTGCACTACACTTACGGGACTAATGGTCTAAACCGTTGGCGCGCACGGAATCGGTAACAGTCAATCAATGAATAAAAAGCTAACCCGGTCGGTAGGCGGGGGTAGAAAAGGCGAGTGGGCGCGGTGGGAGCGAAAGCTGTGGAGCCGTCCATGGGGTGAAGGTGGCAGCGAGGGCGGCGTGGGCGTGTGGCGTCACGGGCAGCAAAGTTGACTGCGTTTGAAGGGTAGGGTTGGGAACAAGAGTGGGGGGGGTTGCGCCGCGAAGTGAAGTTTCTTCCGCCGCTGGATTGGAGATGTTCTTTGGAGGGTTGTTGGAGTCTGGCGTTTTGAGCCTTCTGTCTCCAAACACTCGAGAGGCTCGCAGCGAGAAGGCGAATCTGCGAAGCTTTGATACACAATATGCTGCGAGTCCGGAGAGTTCTACTGTGCTTTCTTGTGGAAGTTGTATTACAAGTTTCCGAGCTGAATGTTATTGAGAGCCTTCGTTTCGAAAGCTCTACACTTAAAAGAAAAAGTCACTTCGTTGTTGCAAGAAACATTTTTGTTTGTTTTTTTCGTCCTTTTTCGAATTAGTGTAAGATTAAATGTTGTTAGCTGGTCTCAGATTCTGGTGAACTAAAAATTCATTGAAAACGATTTATAAAATGATTTCAAAATAAGAAAAATATAGCTATTTTTTTAAAAAAATACTCCAAAATGTGTATGAAGAAGTTTACTTATTCAATGGATTTTACAATTGTAAATAAAATTTATTTATATGAAAGAATATTTAATATAAAGTCTATATTTCAGCAGGAAATGTAATCCTTAGCTGCGGTCTGCCAACCAACAGTTTTGAAAGATGGAGGATGTTACCCAAGATCCCTGTAGTTCTGTAAGTTCGAAAACAGAGTCCATAGCAGTGACGAATTTCGCCACGAACTGATGATACAATAAAACCTTTGTGTAGTGTCATTGCAAATCCATGAAACATTCACTAACAAAATACGAAATGGAAATAAATGCGTAAAATGACAAAAATGACGCAAAGGTAAAAAAAACAAAAATTGTAAAAATGGCAAGTAATGACAAAAATGACACTATAACTGTACATTTTCGATCACCTATGTCGTGACAAATGAAGCCGCTGTCTGGAGGACAGGTTCCAGGCACTGCACAATGGGGACAGAGGGGGGAAATGTTAACAAAAATTATTATAAAGGGTTTTTCGGGATTTTTTGATATATAAAACACAATATCACATAATAATTTAATAACACTAATAACGCATAATTAAATAATACCTTTTTCAATTGTTTAACCTTCAAATATTTAATTATATAACCTCAGAATCAGAAATTTCGTCCTGTGTTTCCTTTCCCTTCTCCAAGAAGCGGAGTTTTTTTGAAGGCATTGACATTGGTGTAACTTCCAGGTCAAATGCCATTGTTACAATTCTCTCTATTTCTGAAATCAGTGCGTCAGATGCAATTCAAATCTTGCGAAGCAGTTCCTTGTTAATATGCTCTCTGAATACTTTTCTGTTGAATCTTTCTCTATATTTTTACTTCATTTTTTTTCTTTTCATTGTGTTAAATAGCATCACACAGATCCCTCCTTGTTAATAAAGAGTTTTCAGTACTAGACCGTAAACAAAGGATAAAAAAATAAATATAGTAGGTAGCAATGCTAACGGATATAGGTGTTGTGGTGTGTTATCGTTGGCATTTTTCATGAAATAATTATAGACGTTGTCATTGCCAACAATAGGATTCGTATCCTATTGTTGGCAATGACAACGTCTATAATTATTTCATTTAATGCTAACGGAACTAGGTGTGCATCGATACAAACAAAGTAACTTGATAACAAAGTACGCAAACGAAGTAACGCAAAATGGAGGAAACATGGGCAAACTTTGGTTAATGTTTTTAAAAATTAGATGAGTTCCAGAGTCAGATTAAGTTAATATAATGGTATGGAAACGCCCGGAAGGTAACTAAAAGACAAAAACAGTTTTTATTTTAATTTTATTTTATTATTTTTTTATTATTATTATTTTTTTTGCGACACTTGGATTTTCTACTTGGATTTACTAAATTATGTAATAAGTGTTTTTTTTAGAAATACATATTCAAATTACATAGCTTCAGGTATCGTGTCCATAGCACGTAAGATTCTGCTGCTCGAGAGAGCAAAACTATTCACATCGAAAAGGAAACCTCTCTTCTAGTGCGAGAGCGAGGAAGTACGTCGTGCGGGACTTTTGCAAGTTCAAACTTCAACTGAAAGGAGTGCAGTGATTCCTCATTCCTTTCCCGACCGGGGAAAGATGAAGGAGACATTTTGCAACCCCATTTCATGTGAAATGGAGCTCCTGAAGCATATTTTGATTTTGGACCTTTCGCCAACTTTCCTCTCCTCTGGCCCCAATGTGCGCCGACTGCTGTGATCGGTAGTTTTCAGTGGTTTCTCCGATCTGCACCAGCTGAATGCCGGAGCAGTACCCTTACCAAAGGGGCCACGGATCGCGCGAGATCTTTCCTTCCTCTTCCTTGTCCTATCCTCACACACACTCACACAATAACGTGCACTACACTAGCACAAATGCCAGGAGACCGTTTGGGAACTTAGAGCTCATCCCAGCTGGGGCGGTGCCCTTCTGATGGGAGTCACCTGGTTGGGGAAAACCCAGCAAGATGAGTGTAGGTCTGCGCCGGATCTCACTATCCCGCGGAATCTGATCGCATCAAAACATGTAATTCACTTACAGGACAAATTACCACAAACGTTCACTACACTTATGGGACTAATGACGTGCGAGGGGGGGGGAACCAATCATCAATCAATCAAATGAACTGTCAATGTCGTAAAATCCTTAAAAATAGTTGGCAGTCACTCGAGGCCCGTTGGCTTCCGATACAGCGCCGCCCGAAGTTCTGTTGTTCAGATTGCGGGAAACTAATGAGACAAGCGGAAACGGCCTGCTCGTAGAGGCTCGTTAAGCCAGCGTCCGTCCGCTCGGACAGTTCCCCCTCGTGCCGCTAGGGGCGCCTCGCCCCCCTTCGCCTCGCTCGTTTAACACGCTGTCGTCTGCAGACGTTACACGCTCTCCAGAAGGCGTCGGAAAGTCTGCTCTCGTCCGAAAGACATTTGGCGGCGGGACGAGGCGAGGAAGAGGAGGCGGGGGAACTCACGTTCGCAGAGAAGTCCCGGAAATTGTATTTCCAGTTCCCTTTGTAGCCCATTCAATTCGGTATATCGGTGTTTCGGAGCTCAGCGATTTGGCTTGTTGACAAGCGATTAGCGTTAGTTTATAACAGCCGTGTTGACAAATGTGTGTAAGATGTACGCACTTCAAGTAGTTACTTAACTAGAACAAAAAGACTAGTCTTTGGCATACGAGTGAATGTTGACGGACACGTGGACGCGGTGGTGAGAGCCGGTTCCGGCATTTTGAAATGCGTGCCCCGAAGACCCTTGCCTTCGAGTTGCGTACGATGAATTTCGGTACAGGAAGCGGCTGCCACGTTTACTCATGTCGCGCCAGAGTTTTTTATTTACTTTGCAGTAAATGCCAAATTGGTTTATATGGTCAGGACGATTTCGATATTAACATACGGAAAAGTGTATTTCGCCGAACGTGAAGAAGATGAGTAAAATGAATGAACTGACGACGACGATGAAGAAGAAGAAGGAGAAGAAGAAAATTAATCAGCTTCTCCGTTGCACCCTCTGCTGCCCGCTGTTGATGCCGTAACGTCGTGCGATAACCTCGCGTCAGGGTCGTTGCGCCCGCACGCTCCGCCACTCCAGTCCCCCTCTCCCTCCCCCTCCCCTCCCCCTTCCCCTCTTCGGCACACACGCGTCCCCTGCACGAGCGCCGGTTGCTCCAATTAGAAGACGAAACGAAATCTGGGCGTCGCGATCGCCTCCTTAGAATCGCAGATTTACACGCTGCATTAAAACTACCGCTCCTCGAAGAGCACTTTAAAAACTTAGCCAAAAATTTCTTTTCAAAAATAAATGCGTCAAATAATGACATAATAATAAATTTATCTTTGTACGAGCCGGATCCCACGGCCTCGTACAAGCGCCCGAGAGATATGCTACAATAGGCGAGACGCCAACACTTGCATGAAAATTGCGGTAAACAACGCCAAAAGCGCGCCGAACGGCTATTGTCTTTCCTGACCATGTTCTTTCTCTATTTTCAGATCAGCCATAGATGTCCGAAAGGATAGGGATGGCTCCACAGCAGGGAAGTGTGGCGGCATTGCACTACTGCGGCCACACGGAACTGCGCTGCAAAGCACTGGGCGAACGCCTCCTGCCGTTTCTGCATTGCTTTGCCGCTCGTTAACGCAGTGCGCACAGCGTGGGTCTATTTGAACTTTCGCTACTTAACCAACTCTCGGAAATACTTTTTTTTTTTTTTAATAGTTAACAAGGTTTCAACTAAACTGGCTTAGGTGGCTCAGGGCATCGACTGACGTCACGCAGTCTCTCGGACACTAGCTGCAGAACTAGGAAGAATTCAGCTGATGTCAGGAGGAAAATTGTACTGCCATGTTGAAGTCGTAGGCTTCCGCGGCCAGTCATGTGCGTGATCTGGGCTGTCCGGGTGCCGCCGCGTCGAAGGCTGTGTTGCCGACGTTTCGACCATCCTGTCGTGGTCTTCCTCAGGGTTTGCTTTATTCATGTGGCAGCTTCAATATTTTCATTATGGCCATTGTTCACGGTCGCGAAACACTAGTTGTTGTTTTTTTCAATATGACGAATACCGTTAACAGTTTTGAACGAAACTGAATTCAATATAACCCAAACCAAGTCCAGTGTACCGTTAAAATCAAATAACACCATACCTACTATTTCTTTGTACCGAATATCTTCTGATCAACAAAATCTGGAGACAATGTACTTCACACTTATACCAGGCTGTATTAATTATTTCTAGCCTGGAATACCGGAATGCCTTAAACAAACTGCAAACTGCGTTTCAGTTATGCCTTGGATTGAAGATGCCTTCTTTTTTCTTATCAATATAGCAATCAGCAAGGCCAGTGAAATAGAAATCATATTGGGTTTAGGCAAGTTAAAAGTAACGTTTAAATATTTCTTCAGAATTTTCACTCTTATAATCAAATACATAATTTCATGAATTTCAAACTTGAAACTATTTCATTCGTTCAAACCTATGAACTTATCTTTAAAGCAAATTGAGATTCTTAATAAACATCATTTATTTCACTGCGTGTCAGCAACAACTAGAGGAATTTCAATAATTTTTTCCATAAAAAAAATATTTCCACCTACTTACAACATAGAGATATAAGAAACGAGTTTCTCTTAAAACTTTGAGGTCGAATTACAATATATTGCAACGTATCGCTGAAAGGGGGATTTGAAAAAATACAAATTCCTAACGATGACTGAAAACGCGCACGGCGTATAAATCTGGCTCTCGGAGGAAACCTACAGTTGAAGGCGACACCAGCACAGTGCACTAATTAAATGCTAAACGCTGTATTTCGTGAATTCAAATATAAACACTCTCTTCCTCCAGGGCGTGTTTATCTGCGCACGCACGCCAGCCAGTCCACTGTTACTTTCGCTGCTGCGCGCCGGTCCGTCACTTCCGGCCGGGAGATGCGCTCCGCCACCCGCGCTTCCGGTTGCCTCCGGGCGATGCGCCTCGTACGCAATCCAGGCCACGCCAGCGCCGCCTCCGTCACCGTCACCATCACCGTCACCATCACCGTCACCGTCGCCGTCACCGTCACTGTCACCGTCGCCGCCGTCGCCGTCACCGTCGCCGCCGTCACCGCCGTCACCGACACCGTCGCCGCCTCCGTCATCGTCACCGTCGCCGCCACCGTCGCCGTCACCGCCACCGTCGCCGCCACCGTCGCCGTCGCCGTCACCGTCACCGTCACCCTCGCCGTCACCGTCGCCGTCACCGTCACCGACACCGTCGCCGTCACCGTCACCGTCGCCGCCACCGTCTCCGTCACCGTCGCCGCCGCCGTCACCGTCGCCGTCACCGTCGCCGCCGCCGTCACCGTCACCTTCACCGTCACCGTCACCTTCACCGTCACCGTCACCTTCACCGTCACCGTCACCGTCACCTTCACCTTCACCGTCACCGTCACCGTCGCCGTCACCGTCTAGAGACGCGACGTCGATGTCGACGGTTTTAGTAAATCATCGATGTATTTAATCGATGTCTCAATTTTTTTAAGCCGATGATTTTTTTTAAAACGATGTTATGTGTTCGATGTTTGTATGTGGTCGATATTTTTTGAATTGTAACAAAATTCTATAACTTTCAGATATCTATATTTTGAATATTCTTCAAACTAAAGTTATCAAGAGTGGAAAAAAAACATAAAATACAGTTTTCGTCAATATAGAAGACTACATTGTTTCTGAATTATCAAAACAGATAATTCAAGTTTTGTTAATTGTCTTGGCGATTTTTAAACTTTCGTTTGTGAAACAAAAATCAATCTTTCAAATTAAAACCCCTCTGCGTAAACTTCAGTGGTTACTAATACAGTTTTAAAAACATTGATATTTAATTACGTCGATGGTTTTGTATCGATGTTTTATTAACGTCGATGTTAGAACTTTTAGCATCAATGTTCCGAAACCTCGATGTATTCTTGGCTATGTCGCATCCTTACCTCCGCACCGACCGGTTTAGGTGGTTCGTGGCATCAATTGACGCCTCTGCAGTGCCTCTGACTGGGAGGTCCTAGGGTTCCTCTCCTGACGGTGGCAGGATTTTCAACACTAACTACATAACTAGGTCGAATTCTACCGGTCGAGTACTCTGATCAGAGTTTTCCGTGGTTTCTCCGATCAATTCCAGGCGAATGCATGGACCACTACCCTAACAAACGAGCTACGGTCCACCCGCAATCTTTCCTCTCTCTCCCTTGTCCCATCCTCACTCTTTACTTACATTTACATGCACTACACTGCCACACATGCCGGGAGACCTGTCGGGAGCTTAGAGCTTTTTCCTGCTGGGGCGGTGGCCCGCTGGCGGAGATACCTGGTTGGGAACAAACTCCGCAAGCCGACGTGTAGATCGGCGACGTGATACGCCATGCAGCGGGGGAACATCACCGCCATCTTCCGCGGTCAACATGTACTACGCTTGTGGAACTAATGACCACAGCAACTGACTCGCCTGGAAACTGTAATCAATCAATCAATCAATCAATCAATCAATCAAAATTCACCCGAGCGCCCCTGTCTTCACTCCCGTACTAAGATTGCAACCGAGGAATTCTAGTTAGCAATATAGGTCAAAGTTATTGTTACAAGAAACTAATTAATTACAATAATAAAACTTCAAAGCGACCACTGATACGTACTACCGAACCTGATGCCAAGGCCATGCACCATCAAACACCCAAGTAGGTCACTTAAGGGTTCAGTATGCTACTGATTACAAACAGAGAGTGCACTTGTGGCGTCAAGAATCTAAAACTGGCAAAGAAATGCACAAGTTCAATAGTCAAGACGTGAGAGCGCGTTCTTTAGTCAAGAATTTTCTTGGTGGTGATGTGGGTTTCTAAATTATAGAAAACAAATGTTTTAAATTTGTAAAAGGGTATAGATATGACAAATTTATTAACAAAATTAGTAAACCTGAAATAATTGTGTGTTTAATGTACTATACTTCAATATTATATTGTACGTTTTTGTAACGGTGATTATAAGTCAAGTAATCATTCTTTGATAAGTACTATCAGAAAGACACCTATCATTAAGAAATATACATGAAATATGTGAATTAAAGGAAAATATAAAAATATTATTATTATTATTATTATTATTATTATTATTATTATTATTATTATTATTATTATTACTATTATTACCTCATATCTTCCAAAGAATTATAAATATTTCACACATCAATATTTCAAACTATTTTATCTAAATCCTCAATGCTGTAAAAGCATTAAAATGTTGTTGAAAAGAGCCGTCAAACAATATTCAACATAACGTATGATATATACATTTTTTTTATATTATTCTTTGCCAGGCATTACGAGGACTATTTATACTTTTTTATCTCTTTAATGTCATGTCGAAGATTTTCTTTCTCCGAAACAACAGACAATTTTGTCAACACAGGTGCCTCCACATTCATAAATTCCTGCCAAATCATCACCCAATTCAACAATTCAACCTTTCTACGCTTCTTTGAAACCTCGTCTTTCCTTCCCTTCGGATGTTATGTGCAGTAACACCTGCATAAAACGCGGCGTCATCATTTGTACGTACGTGGGTTTTATTTGTAGGTTTTCGTCTGCATTCAGACGTTTCTTTATGTCAAAGGTTGTGGTAAATGTTGCTTCTCATCTCTATTGAGGTTTGTGAGTGATCTAGCGAAGATATGTTTGTTTTCCCCCCTCAATTATAAAATGATGAACGAATTAAATAATGAGGCAAGTTTTGAATTATCGCAATGTTTCTTCGCACTGCCAAAGAAACGCTGAGCGTTTGTGTCTGCTCACTCGCGAATGACACTGAACGACGAAATTGTGTGGTATTGTGTGGTTCTACTGAAGATATTGTTTGTGATAATTAGGAACATTTGCAAGAATGAATCCTATATATTTCTATTGAATTATATTTGCGAAGACTTCAGATTCACTGTCAATTCAGAATATTAAATTGTATTCATTATAATTACCGTACTTATAGAAAGCATACAATATTGTGTCTTCTTTGTATCCGTTTCTATTAATCTTGTCTACTTTTTTTCGCTGTGTTCTTTTTTTCATGAGGGACTAATGTTCATTTTTTGTTTGTTGCAGGTAAGCTGATCAATATGATATACTTCTCTTTCTTTTGGGTAGTGATGTCAGGTAAGAATTCTGTATATATTAAGCGTGTAATTTTCATGTACGTGTGCAATTTCGTGTGTCTCTACCATACATTGAAGTTTTCTCATATAACTCGGTATCGCTGTGGGTGACGTAACTTACATTTTATTAAGGTATGATTATACACTTTTTATCCGTCCAGCATAATGGTTTCTAGAACTTTTCATTTCAAAATGCCAAATTTGAACTTCTAGATCCCTTAGAGTTGTTGATTAATCCACATGGAATTTAGACCAGAATAATGATTCTGCCAATTGATACATAGTAATTGTCGTAGCAAACCTCGCGAGCTCATAGTCGTCATTAATATCTTTACCGCAATTAAGCTTCATCATTACCCAAAGACTTTTAACAGAATTCCTATTCTCACTTCGTAAGAAGAGAAAGTGCAATCGACGAGTCAACAGAAAAAAACTTTTGTAGTAATATCTGAAGATGTGAAGTAATTTTTACTTGACGTTAAGTAAACTTATAAAAAAATCTCAAAAATGGCTCAAATTTTGTTGTTTAAGTAAAAATCATACAAATGCGAATTTCTTTTTATACATAATATATTTCCCGTTCTTGGTCCACTTTGTACAACTTTCCAATCATATAATAATAATAATAATAATAATAATAATAATAATAATAATAATAATAATAATAATAATAATAATAATAATAATAATAAACAAAAGAACAGAAAATACATTTAGCGATTAATTACTACCTTCGTAAATCGCTTAGAATGCCTTGGAATCCTTCTGATCTGCAGAGTCGCCACAGACCATTTGTTGAAACTAGAACATGTTACATAATCTATGTTGTAGAAACATACAAAATAGGAGACAAGAAGATGTACAATCTCGATAGAACTATTGCATTGGCGTTTGGAAATAAAAGCCTCACTTTATCTCTCGCGAAGCCGACCGTGATAAAACGTATGAAGAACGGTCGTTATAACGCAGGCACGCTACTGGGAAGCAAGTAGGCAAAACCAGTCCATAAATACGCACAACCCCAAACGAAGCCAACTGACTGATGCAATAACTATTTAAAGACGTTACAACCGAGATGAACCACAGTCGACCGGGCGACGTAAGAAGACGACGAAACTTGGCTGGAGCAACAAAAAGGAACAAGCAGCAGACTATAATCATCCTGCATCGTAACTTTCTCGAAGGCCAGCGCTGCACGACTTACTTTATGATCACAGAAATTAAATTGCCGTACGAACGTGAGTGGCGGTATTGGACGAGACAAATGCCATTTTATTGTAGCTGGAAGACACGTTGGCGACCGCTGGCGAAATAAGATTGTAATCAAGATCCATTAGAGAAGCCATTGTCTCGGGGTCGAAGGCGGCACGACAAATTATGTAGTCATAATATTAGTTGTGCGCGAAGTCTTAAACGCAATAAATCCCGGGCAAAGCGACCAACAGGTTGCCAATTGTCTGTTTTGTTTAGGGCAATTCCTGTGTTTACGAAGGCGACTTGCACTTCCGGTCGTCTCCGCCGCACCCTGTTCCTGCTTGTCGCCGTTGCTCAGACATGCGGCGACATCTGGAAAACTGGAAGTGAGGCTGGCAGCAAAAACTGTTGGGTGCGTGTTGAAATCTCGTGGGACTGCCTCGTTACTCATGGACGAATTTCTTGGGCATTTCTTACTTGAGAACTACGTAAGAATACCAATGCATGGCGGCCAGTTCAATTGAGTGTATCCAGGAAAGGTAGGGAATTTGAAACTGTTCGAAATTTGTAATGACTTCTGAGGTATTTTTCTTTTTCACTCCGACTTAAGTAGAGAGAGTAGTAAGTAGAGAAAATGTTGTCCGCCGGAGAATGGCGAATTTTTCCTCAGAAAAAAGTTCTGTCGAAAAAGTGGATAAATCTTGTCACTGAATATAGTAAATTACTTCATCTAACACGTGGTAGCCAAAATCCGTATTTTGCGGGTCCTTGATTTCGGGAAAAAAAAACAAAGAAAAAAAAACAGTGACGGCAAAACGTCTGTTTATCCGTCCGTCCGTCCGTCCGTCTGCGGTCTAAAACAGCGCCACCGACCGTTGTGCGTTCTCCAAAACTGATATTCTCCAATCGAATTAAAGGAGCGTGAGGCCTTCTGAGTTTCAAAGGGATATTTTGATTTTTGAGAGCTCTTTACAAATCTTCAAAAACATTTTCAAAATTTTCTCAAAAATAGCTCCAATTTTGTTATTTAACTTTGGATAGAGCAAAGAATGCTTAAAAGAAAGGTTGTAGGTCTCATTCTCGTTCAAATGCATGATTTTTCGAAAGTTGCAAACGTTCGAACTTTTTCGGCGTCATCCTACAACTACAATATTGAAGATTGATATTTCTTTCTTATTGAAATCTGTTTTTTCAAAAACATTACGTAAAATAAGCCCTTACATAAGTTTTCGAAAACATGAGTATTTTTCGCATAATTTTGCGTGGAATATAGGAATGCTTTAATTTTTTTTCTCAAATCCAATTATTTCTTTAAATTTTTTTCCTCGTATGTATGGAAGGGCGCTGTAAATGGGATTAGACTATCATTTTTGCGAATTCTGTATTTTCAAAAATTGCGAAAAGTCAACACTGAACAAATACAGTATTAAAGACACAGATTTTTGCCTTATATAAATTCTGTTCTAAAACATAAGATCTTTAAAAAAGGTTACTCGTATGTACATGTTTTGAAGAAACGAGAAATTTAGACGTAATTTCTGCATAAAGTAAAAAAAAATATAATTTTTTTTTTCTCAAAAACCTCTCAAATTTTTTTCTTCAGTTTCTTCGGCCTTATATAAAGGGTTCAGGTCATTTATCTCCGTGGTTAGGAATGATTTCTCTGTTTCCCGCTCTATTTTGCCCGCTTCCGGCCGGCCATCCGGGTGCACCCCTTTTCCTACCCTCAGAGGACGCAACGTGTCTAACTGGACTGTCCAACTGTGCAAGGCTGGAGGGGTAAAATCATGCCTGTACTAAACGATAATAGATTACGAAACAAGGGCGCGAAACAGGCGATTCACGCACGAGTCGTTTGTCGTTCAAGCGTAGCGAGGACGACAAAAAGAGAGCGGGAATCACCTCGCGCCCGTGTTGCGTGTACTGTTTTAACACGCCGTGAGCGAAACGCAATGCGTCAAGTAAAGGAATATAAATTAAATATAAAATAACTACAAATATCTTACTTGTACAAAAGTAAATGCATTCCGTTCAGTTTCGTGACAATATTGTTTGTAAATAATAAACAACGACGTCAAGGTGAAAGACAATTGGGAATCGTTGCAATGTTTCGCACACTGCCATTTTGCTCACGGAAAACAAGCATGAGTATCCACGTTTCGCGCACGGCGTATTAAAAATATATTGTGTGTACCGTATATCCAATGAGGTAAGCGTCGCGTTAATAAAAAAATACCGCAAACAAAAGTTTTATTTTCAGGCCTCTATAATTTCACCAGAAGTTTAAGATTAACAAATATAAAAAAAAGTACTCATTTTCGTTTTCACAATTCAAAATTAGTTTGTTATTAAAATTTCTTTTTCTCAGTTGAAGAGGTCAGAGCATCCTCATTTCTATCATTGTGCATGCTAGAGGATAAAGGCAAACTTTTTCACATATCCAGACATGTCTCAGTGTGTACACACACACTTCTTAAGGTTTTCTGTACACTAACTATGGTTCTGTTAAAACGTTTGCACAGCGTCGGAATCATGATATTTGTTTTATAATTTTATTCTGTGTAGGTATGTGAAAGGAGAATTATCATTACGTTACACCGACTCCATTCAATTGAAAGGAGAAAACACCGGTCCTGCAGTAGCTAACACCGGCGAAAACTGCGTATACGAAAATCAGCTTCCTGCTCAAAGCAGAACTTCGAAACGACAAAGGCTTACCAGTATGCTTTATCATAAAAGTTACAAACGTTGCTAAAGGCAAATCTCTATATGACAAGATAAATCTCGTGAAGGCGTTAGCCGAATTAAATTAGGAACTAAAAGTGTCAATTTCGCCTCCAATAAAAAAAAAATTCTATACCGCCGTTCCAGGAGGTGATTAAAACAGAAGACAAAAGAGAATTAAATTTCATGTGGTAGAGAAAGAATTCTGGGGAGTAGCGTCTTATCAATTAGTTGGCTAACAAATGAATCCATGCATGCATTCTGGAATTCGTAAATCGTGTTTTAAAATCCTTTTTTATAATTTTTATTTACTGCCTGATCAATTGTATTACAATTTTTCAGGGAGTTAAAAATAATTATAATAGCTTTTAGGCAAGATGCCTACTATTTTAATATGAGGTAAATTAGTTACCTATTTTTAAAATGGTAAAGTAACACATAATATTAAAAACGGTAAATTAACACATAATATTAAAAATGGCGAGGAAAAAAGAGTTGAAGATGGAAAACATTGAATTATAAAACCTTGTTTTTAAAAATTGTAAAGTGAAAATTATGGAGGGTGAAAAAAGTTTTTTTTAGGAATCTTGAACAAATACGTAGTGTTTAATTGTGTTGATCTAAATCAGTTTTCAAAAATAATATAATATTTTTTAATTTTTTTTAAGGGTAGTCTGTGTCATTATTAAAGCTTGGAAGTTCAGGCATTTACTTTACCTAAAAGAGGCAGGCAGAAACGTTTTTATTTTAAGTGAAATATGCTGGCAAAATGGTATATATTGTAAATATAAAGTAGAGATACAAAAAGGCATGTAAACAAGGAAAATTTGCATTTAAAAGAAACTATTCTAATAAATTAATAATTAAATTGATTCACGTTTTTATTCTAACTTCAAAAATTTACATTAGCACATACACGTGCTATCTTTTCTCTGTAATCTTAATTTCACATGACCACCTGGTATGGAGACTACGAGTTTTTTTTACTCGCTCGTTTTGTTTTACAAATGAGCCTCGCGGATGAACATAATACTGTCCGTTATTGTAAAACAAAATTCAATAAAAAAACCTGTGCTGTCTGGAGCATAATTCCAGTTGTCGGTTTCTCTGGTGATTTCCCATAGTTTCTTCGATCAATAGGCGAATGCTGGAGTTGTACCCTAACAATCGGGCTCAATAGCCCCTCTTTCACTCACACACAATCTGGCGGTAGATGCCTGGAAGAGGGAATTCCTCGCAAGCAGACGTATAGGTCTGCGCCGGACTTCGCCAACTAGCGGAGAAAGAATCGCTGCTATCTACCGGGATAAAACATTCACCACACTAATGGGATTGATGATCACAGCAGTTGACGTGCCCGAAAACATCAACCATTGAATGAATGAATCAACCAACTAACCAACTAACCGAGCAACTAACCGAGCAACTAACCGAGCAACTAACCAAGCAACTAACCAAGCAACTAACCAAGCAACTAACCAAGCAACTAACCAAGCAACTAACCAAGCAACTAACCAAGCAACTAATTAAGCAACTAATTAAGCAACTAATTAAGCAACTAATTAAGCAACTAACCAAGCAACTAACCAAGCAACTAATTAAGCAACTAATTAAGCAACTAATTAAGCCACTAATTAAGCCACTAACCAAGCCACTAACCAAGCCACTAACCAAGCCACTAACCAAGCCACTAACCAAGCCACTAACCAAGCCACTAACCAAGCCACTAACCAAGCCACTAACCAAGCCACTAACCAAGCCACTAAGCAACCAATCGAAGCGTCTTGAGAGGTCGAACCGGCGACCTCCCAAGTGCGGCTTGCGCGCTAGCTGCCGGGCGTCGGAAGTGCGGAGCGTTAGCTAATAAGCGGTTGCTCCTAAACGGGCGGCCGCCTTGCCTCCCCCCCCCCCCCCCCGTTGTCGGCGCTAAGGTCACCGCTGGCACGCTGCCAAGCGGCCGATGAGTGAGTAACGGCGAGCGCTGAGGCTCGCCATCGGAATGGCAGAAACACCGCTCGCAGTCCACTTCCATGGCGCTTGCTACCTCGGGTGTCCGGAAACGGACGACTTGTAGCAGTGGAGCGGACGGAAAGGCGTTCTGTGGTCGCGGCAAAGGTTTCGACCTTATCCATTCGCCGTCTACGAAAGTATTTGGCCTTGAGCGGAATCAATTCGTACCAACATGCACAGGAAAGTCCACCTTTTTTTATTTATTGGTCGTCAACAACAGTAAAAATGGAAGGACTGTGCATAAAAATGCAAATCCCCTCTTTTATTATTCGTAGTTAGCTAGTTAGTGCCTTAAGTTGTTCAATGAAAACTAAATGTACCAACGAGTATTTGTTGTAATTAATTCCATTACACGGTAATAACAATACAAATTACATTATAAAGTTGTGGCATAGTATGTTTCAATTATCACTATATATAATTATTTAAGCCTATATATAAATTTTAATTGAGTAAATTTCTGTTGTATCCTGCTTCATTTTACCCATATTTCTTTCCTCTCTCGCTTTGGCACCAGCAGAGGGGAGAAACGTATGGTTCACAACACTCGGAAACTAATTTTTGGTGCCGAGAATAAAAACGAATTTGCTTCGAAACGAATCGTAGATAATATTAATCACAGTGTAAGGTGCACCCCTGTAATTTATGGCAATGATAATTTTTCTTGCTATTCCTGTCACAATGGTATTTCGAGTTGAAAATACGTTGGAAGATTACTGCTTTTGTTAAGGTCAAGCCGAATCCGTCTGCTGACAAGCGACATGTTCTGCACTGATTTGATTTGAATAGTTAAATGTATGAACTGAACGAGGGCAAACAAGGAAAAATACCTCTTTCGTGGGTGTATGGCCACCTTCCTCGTTAGCTTACCCGTTGAGTAATGATGTAAAAATGAGGGGTGAATAACGAGAGGTGGAGGATTCTGCATTGAAATGATAGTGCTTGAAGCGATGCAAATGGAGGGACGAGAAGCAAATCATATCACCATCACATCGACAAAACATCAATTTCATGGAGCCGCCCAGCTCAGAGCATCAACAGATGTACTGCATCAACTGATGTACCCATGGCCGGTAAGTCCTGGAGTGGGAGTCCTGATAGTGGGCATGATTTTTCCACCCTGTCTAGATAGCAAAGTCGAATTCAGCCGCTTTCTTCCCTTCTCCATGTCCCATCCTCACTTGTTACTCACACTTACATGCACTACACTGCCACACGTGCCGGGAGACCTGTCGGGAGCTTCTCGACTGGGGCGGTGCTCAGCTGGTTGGAGATACGTAGTTAGGGAAAACTCTCCCTAGCAGACTTGTATGTCGGCGCCGGATCTCGCCATCTGGCGGGAGAAGATCGCCGCCTCCCGCTCTAAGACATTCACTACACTTACGGCAATGACTTAACCAATTGACACATCCGGAAACATGAAAATAAAATAATTAACGAACACATGACGTTCAACAGTCTTCGACTTCACGCACATGAGAATGAAAATTTAACATTTGTTTCCGAAACGTTTATCGTTTAAGAACAACATACTCAGATTGCGCGGAGCCCTTGATTGAAAGATCTCGCGTTGTGCAACACCACCACCTGCGCTCTTCAGTTGTTTTGCGTCGTTTCGCAAATCGATATAGGATCAGATAAAAAGTAACGTTTGTAGAATGGCTTTGCGTTGGTGTAATGAAACAAAAGAAACAGAAGGTAGCGTGTTACTAGTCTGAGGTTGACTTCCTCCAACGCTGCCCACTCGACATCGTTGCGTGGCCGGCAAAGGGAGTCGGACAATTGAGGGTAGCTCGTGCGTTCTGTTTGCTCTACGAGTGATTTTGAAGACACAATATTCAGAAACTGGAGACATCTGTAACAATATTAGCCAGTGAGAAATATCGTGATGCAAACTGCTCTACCGATATCGGATATCATGTGATAGTGACGAGTTTAGAGAGAGGGGTGAGAGAGGAGAGGGGTGAGGGAGAGAGGAAGAGGGGACAGTGCTTGTGGACTGGGCTTACGGCATGGGGCTTATGGCATGGGGCTTATGGCATGGGGCGTACGGCGTGGGGCTTACGGCGTGGGGCTTACGGCGTGGGGCGTACGGCATGGGGCGTACGGCATGGGGCGTACGGCATGGGGCGTACGGCATGGGGCGTACGGCGTGGAGCTTACGGCGTGGAGCTTACGGCGTGGGGCTTACGGCGTGGGGCGTACGGCGTGGGGCGTACGGCGTGGGGGCGTACGGCGTGGGGGCGTACGGCGTGGGGGCTTACGGCGTGGGGGCTTACGGCGTGGGGCTTACGAGGCACAGGGCAACGGGACAGATGCGAAGAGGCTAAACCGCGCGGGCCACAGCGGCGCGGAATAGCCCGTACGGGCGCGGGGAGAAGGGGGCGGGGCGGGGCGGGGCGGGGCGGGGCGCGGTGGGCGTGGGCGAAGGTCGTTGCAAGGCCGCGCGGCCGGAACCCCCTCGCCCTGCAGCTGCCGCCCGCCCCTACCCCCCCCCACCTCACCCCACACACCACACACACCTGCTCGCGAACCCGTTAACACTCGAACCATCAGCGCGACGTCACACTGAACGCATCGCTCTTAATGGGGCGTCATTGCTTTTTTTATTGGTCGCGAAATTGAATCCAACAATCTGCTCCTTCCTGTATTCTTTTTAGAAGGAAGCAAAGCACGTAGCAGATAAATGACTGCGTCGTGGTGGTTCTTCGCAGCGAACAGGGCAATAATAATAATTTTAAACAAGTAAAAACGGAAAAAATGCTGCAAGGCCATTCCATTTTATACTTCAGCATAATTAATCAATGCCTATTTGTATAGTTTTATTTAAGCCCATTGAGTTAACATTATTTTAGGTATTAATAGTATGTAACGATCTATGGTTTCTCATTGCCATTTCTATCTATATGCTTACCTGCAAAAGTTTGCATATTCGATTGATTAATTAGTGATTATTAACGCGTAAAATAATAAGAGCATTAGTCCCGTAAGTGTAGTGCATTTTTATCGCTGAAGAATGTGTCGATCACCACCCTGTGAATGGCGAGATCTGGCACAGACCTACCCGTAGGCTTGCTGGTTTTCCCTCCTCCAGAATCTCCCACCATCCCATTAGAGACAAGCGAGTCTCCCGATATGCGTGACAGTGTAGTGCATTTATTTATTTATTTACGTCAAAAACAGTTAAAAACTGTGTATGACGTGCTACGGGGAGAAGTTAATTTGAAGTTACATTTATGTCCAGAAGCAAAACAAGGGTCAAAACATTTGCTCGAGGATCACGGAAACTGGATGAAAACCCGTGCATGTAAGTATGTGTAAGTAAGAAGGTAAAAGTAGAACAAGGAAGAAAAAGGATAGATCATGGGCGGCCCATTATCCGTTTGTTATGGTACTATTATTCCAGTATACGCCTGGTGAAGATCGGATAAGTCATGAAAAACTACCGATCAGAGCAGTCGGTCGCGTGAGTTCTGCTCCAGACAGCGACTGAAGGTAGTGCCGGAAATCCGACAACCGTCACGTCTCCACCCTACCCCCTCCCGCTCAGACACACTGCAGTGACATCAATTGCTGCCGTGAGCCACCAAGTCGGTGCAGATTCGACACTAGAAAACGTGTTATTGAAAAATATATCTGCAGCGGAAATCTGTGGAAGCGGACGAAAATCATATACGATGACGATTCATTTTACACAGCTGAACATTTCTTACACGAAGGAAAAGAAAGTTCAAAATTTTAAGTGGTAAATAAACACTGAAATGTTGAATTGGATGATGATTCACCCGAAATTAGTGAATAAAGAAGCGTTTGTGTTGGCACTGTCAGGATTTTTGGCAGTGAATATGTGTTTTGGAAGAAAGAAAATCTTTAACATGGTCTTTGAAAAGAAAAGAAAGACGGAAGTATTCTTGCAAAAGCCAACGAGAGAATAAAACGGGAGTATAAAAAATTGGTATTTTGTAGAGATATGTTTAATAGGGAGTTACAGCAGCAAAATATTTGCTATCGTGAACAAAAGTTGGTCCATAAACCTACATTAGCTAAATTCACACTTACGATATTTTATAAATTAATGAACACTTGGATTACTTAAAATATATAAATTACCGTAATTATGAATTTTATGAAATTAGAGTAATTTCTTAAATTGGACCAAACATATTCTCATCTTATAGTATTAACCATTATCTATTACATCTTACATCTATGCATGATGAATTGTTTAATGATATTGCATTATGGCTTAGCGACATTCTAAATAGAAATTCAGCAATTTTTTACTTAACTGTCTAGAAATAAAAATAGTACTTTTTACTCTAGACATTTTCCTTAAAGCTAATATTAGTGATTATATACTTACTGCGTTAGAAAGTATATACGCTGCTGAGCAAAAAAATCATTGTCTAAATGTATAACGCACATTGCTCAAGAGCATCACAGAAAATATTCTCGAATAACACTACAACAAATTAAATATTTTAGCAAAAGTCACGTAGTGTGGTGTATACTGATACTCAAGACAGTATTTCTTTACATCCTATGTATATAAAAACTGCGCTATTCCGTCACGCAACAAATGAATACTTCAAAAAATGTAGGCCTCTTTCTTGAAAACTTGATGTTTGTGATGCCAGATCTGTCGTAATCACTGACACCCTTGAGGATGAGGATTCAGTCGATACGCGAAGTAGGAGTTAATGCGGAATAACTCGATCAAATATTTCTGTTTCTCAGTGAAATCGAAGCTGCTTCATGTTTGTTTTTTGTTTTTTTTGTTTTTTTTTTACTTTCTGAATATGTATCGAATCCAAGACATCTCTCAAAAGGCCTTGCGCTGCATGGTTGTCTTTCAATTTCAGCGCGCACTGCTAACTACTAAATCAGAACATCATTTAATGAACACGTAACTTTTAAGCTCCTAAAATTTACTCCGTTAATTGTTAAAGTTACACAAAGTCGACAAGAAACGTATTCAGCAATCATTCCATACCATTTTAATTATTATTTACCGCCACATTTGTCATCTACGAATTAAATTGTACAATCTATGTACGTAGTGCTTTGGGATAATCTCATTTCATATCTTAATCAGCGTAAATTATATCTGCCCACAGTAGAAGTGTCATTCTTCTGGTAGGTAATCTTGCGTATCTAACCCGTTTATTTAAGAGTTACGATCGTGTCCACTCTCGTAATTTCTCGGCCGTCACGAGATTTCTACTTCGTCACGTGTTACGGATGGGTCCATTTACCCGGCTTACTCATTACGTTTGTTGCGAGGCCTTGTGCGAGTGGTTCTTGCCGTCGGGTATGACTGGTCGTGCGCGGTGTAAATAAAGCGCGTGTTAAAGCACCAGCTTGACGATGACGCAGTCGCAACGCCCCGTTAACCGTTGAAGTCCTGTTTCACAGCGGTTGCAGAGACCATCCTCACTTTCTTGTACTCACCGTCCTTCTTCCATTTCTTCTTCAATCTTTACTTCTTTAACCTTTTCTTATTCCATCTTTTCTTCTTTAACCTTTTCTTATTCCATCTTTTCTTCGAGCTTTTCTTATTTGATCTTTTCTTCTTCGACCTTTTCTTCTTGAGCATTTTCTTTAATATTTCTTCTTCTTCTTCTTCTTCTTCTTCTTCTTCTTATTATTATTATTATTATTATTATTATTATTATTATTATTATTATTATTATTATTCAACCTTTTTCTTCTTATTCTTCAGTATTTTTTACCGATTCTTTCTCATCATTTTCATCTTTTTGTGTTTATTCACCTTTTCTATTTTTTTCTTTTCAAGTCGTCTTCTTTTTCTTTCTTTTTTATTCACGTCTGGCCGCCTTGTCAGCCGTCAGCGATGGAATAGATAGAGATAAAAGAGGTCATCCACAAACTGTGTCACCTCACCAACGGGAAGGCAGGACGATGGTTTCGATGTTTGTGACGATGAGGGAAGAGGATGTATGATGTCATTTTCCGTCCTCGATCGTCATGTGATAATAAATGCAAAAGTCTTACTCAGTTGTTTCTAGAATTTCTTTTCGTTTCAAAGAGAACGATTTACCTCCTTACTTATCAACACCAATGTATTCCATTCTATTCCCACCAGTCTATTCCATTTCTCCGTCGTTCTTTCTATGAGGATGTTAACCATACACATGACTGTTCATCGAAACAGTTCTTTACGAATAAGTTCCGTAAGCTGTATTACAATACCAAATTGAAGGATTGTCAAATAAGGGTGTGAGGCCGACGTAACAGCCAATTGAAGATGCTACGAATGTCAAATAACGATCTCCCGCTTTGTATGAGGCGCAAGGAACTATAATTTCAGTTTTCATTTCATTATTCAGCTCGTGAATGTATCCGACTGATGTTGATAGAGATATAAGACTATGGATTATCATAAAATGATCAGAACACTTTTCCTTTTCACTACAGAACTGACTGTCCTCGTTAGTGGCCTTGCATTTTAAAACACTTATGTTATAACAACTCATATTACAACATCGATTTTGACACTATAAAACCAAAGTGGACACACTACGTTACATGTGGACAACACTACGTTACAAGTGGACAACACTACGCTACATGTGATCTTGAGAATTTGAAATTATTTTAAAATTATGTTAAAATTATAATGAACTTTTATTTACAAAAGTCAGTCAATTGGAACTGAAAGGGGGGACCTATCTTCATTGAATTTATAACTGATCTATGAAATATGTGTGTTGCACATTTAATTACCAAAGGGTTGTGTCTTCACGAATGAAAAATATTTCACTTACAATGTCGATCAGCATAATATTCATTAATTTAATATAGTCTTATAGTAGATTCGTTTGTACATTCTTTCTACAGTTAAACAGTACCACATGTCGTAACTTTACCGTTTGCGTGTCTACATTACAAGCGTTCGTGAATGTGCCTGCAAACAATTCCATGTTAGCTGTAGTTTTTTCCGAAATTTCATCATTATTCGGCAACTTTCCTACCCTGCACATTTATGGAGTCATCTGGCCGTCCTTGCTCCCGAACGTGCAACCAAATCTGTGTAAAGAAGCTTCTAGCCTTCTTAATGTGGCGTCTTTGCCGGGGCAATATATCACAGACGTGAACGGTTTGTAATTTATTGAGTATTTATTTGAATTATGCTCCAAAATGATTGAATCTACCTATAATTTATAAATCCAACAATCTCTTTTAGTAATTACATACATCTTTTTTGTTCAGGGTCTTCTCCAGCTTCAAGGGATGTCGATTTCGGCTGTCCGCACCGAGTACTTACTAAGTCCCTCTGGAATTGAATTGAATTAAATTGAATTGAATTAATGCCTTATTTTACGTGGCGAGACTCAGGCCATTAGGCCTGCTCTTCCGTCTGACCACGTAAATTTCGCTACGTTCCTTTTACCAACTAGCAGAGAGAGGAGGTGTTTCTTGGGCGACGAACAGGCGATTTGAATTTAGCTCAGAGGCGTCATTTAGGATTGAAGATCTTTTACATGCAAGTAAATCTACTAACATGGGACAACCGGCTTTACTTCCCCTCCGAAGAAAGGCGTACGAAGGATTTTTTCGCCCTTAAAAATCCACGGCTTCGATCGGGTTTGAACCCGCCAACTTGGGTACAACAGTCCGAAACGCTAACCGTTACACCATCGCCGCCGCCCTCTTGGGGACACCTATTAACGTTAACACTGGACACAAACTTGTTGGCTCGTCGGTCTATGGTGAGCAGACCCACAAGGCCTTCCGCGACAACACACATACATGAAAGACAAGGGGAAAAAACATCATGCCCTCGGGGGGGGGCTCGAACCGCGACCCTTTAAATCGAGGCGCTGAGTCGCCTCACGCTCTAGTCAACTCGGCCGTCCAGATCGACACAGTAATTACATCCACCTTCCTCCGTAATTTTTATTTATCACCCAACCCCAATCAACGTACGTCAACACCCATCCAACCATAAAAACGACCAACCACTCCTTCACGCTCACTTCAAATCACATCTTCGGATCGCCCGTCTTCCTTGACACAATTCCGCTCGCTAGTGGCGTGCTATACTTCGATTTAAACATAGTCGCACTTCAAGGTCAGGAGCTAAAACGAAAGGTGGACATTGCTGTCCAATCGGGAGCTCCAACACCAAAAACATCGAATCTCCCGATTGGATGACAAGTTCCCCCTCTCCGTCCAACGCGTGACCTTCAAGTGCCACGATGGTTAAATGGGAGAATAGATCGCGAGAATAGACAGTTTGCACACGCGAGCGGGTTTCCTTCGGAACAATCCAGAATCGACAGCGCGTAATAAGCGCGGGTTTGCGGCGGGCGGCGCGGTGACGAATGCCGATCGCCCACTCGCGGAGTAAATATGGCGCGCGCACGTGGCCAGCGCCTTGCAGGGCGCACGTCGCTCCCACGCCGCCTGGCGCTGTCTGTCGCCGCGAGTCGCTCTGGCGGCGGCGGCGCGAACGACGTCTTGCAGCACGCAGTGTGATGGCTGCTAATTGGTGGCGATTCAACAACTGCAGAGCAAACTGCCTTTGATGTGTTCTGATAATAAAACTCGCGGTGTGCAGCGAATGCGGTGGGGAGTTTTGAAAGTGACTGATTGGTTAGTGTTTTCGTCTGCTAAGGTTATTAGTCCCGTCGGTATAGTGCTTGTTTTTATTGAGGGGGGCGGCGGTGATTTTGCTCCACTGCATGGTGACACCCGGCGCCAACCTAAAGTCAGCTAGCGGGGTTTTCCTCTACCAGGTATCTCCCACCAGCGGGGCACCGCCGCAGCCGGGACAAGCTCTAAGCTTCCGACATGTGTGGGACATGGAAGTGTGTGTGTAAGTAAGCGGTGAGGGTAGGACAAAGAATAGAAGTAAAACAACAGGTCTCACTCGGTCCATGGCGTGTTTGCAACGGCACAGCTCCGAAATTTGCCTCGTTCGGAGAAACCACGGAAAACTACCGATCAGAGCATCCGCCGCTAGAATTCTCCTCCAGATATCCACAGAATTCGACCTAGATATGTAGCTAATCCAAGAAGTCGAAAATCCAACTACACCGTCGGGACCCGAAGCCTGGGATCTCTCGGTCATAGACACTGCAGTGACATGAACTGACCTGAGCCACCTAAACCAGTCGTAAAGTTGGTAGCTCTGATAGGGCGGCCCCACCCAGTGCCGTCCAGCGCAGCCGGATATGAGCCAGTCGGTGCCGCAGCGCAACCTGCAATTAGCGAGGCCCCCGCGCTCCTCTGCCTGCAGCCCCAACCTCGAAGGGCAAGAGCAAGGTTGCGCCCGGCGTGGAGGCGTCCCCGCCCCGCCCCGCCCCGCCCGCAGCCCGCACGCCGCCCTGCCGCGAGGGCGCGGCCCCGCCCTGCGCCCCCACGGCCACAGCCAAGCGTCGCGCTGCGGAGGTGGCTCAGGGCATCAACTGGCTGCAGGGCCTGCGACCGGCAGAATAGCTACATAACCACTCCCAGCCGCTAGGCCGAAATCAGCGGAGGAAAATCGCCGCCACCTCCCCCGATAAAAAAAGCATGCACTACGCTGACGGGACTAATGACCTTAGCACTTGACGCGACCGGAGACGCGAAATAATCTTTTTTTCAAATACTCAACAAATTCTATGCCGGTAGGCTCCACAAACTATGGTGTTTAACTATACACGTTACCGAAGTTAGCGTATTATAAATCGATTGAGAGGTAGTGTTAGGGAGGTTTCGTAGAGCGTAGAGTACAGTAATAGCAATCTGACCAACAGTGAGTGAAATCGGGAAGAAGGTTTTGCACAGCGTTTACATCGAAATGTCGCAGCAGAATTCGCTCACTTCCCGCAACGCCACAATCTCTTGATTCGCGTAATTCGACTAGCGCTGCTCATCAACCTCTAACCTTTTTAAGTATATCATTCTAGAATCAAACAATTATAGCGCAAATATCGTATACAAAAATGATTACATATATAAATTAATGTCACCACAAACATCCTAATGTTGCATCACGGGAATGTAGTGTGCACTAGCACAAGCTGCCGCAACAGTTGGGAAACGATTCAACATATCAAGGCCGAGTAATTGCTTAGCATGCCATATACACATGCGCTTCCATAAATGTCTGCCCTGGCCAAGATAACGCTAATCAACGGGATAACCTTTATTTATTTTTTATTTATTGATTTATTTACTTCAAAAACAGTTGAAAATTGTGTGTGACGTGCAATGGAGAGAAGTTAG
Source organism: Gryllus longicercus (assembly GCA_038098605.1). Classification (NCBI taxonomy): domain Eukaryota; kingdom Metazoa; phylum Arthropoda; class Insecta; order Orthoptera; family Gryllidae; genus Gryllus; species Gryllus longicercus. The sequence goes on along the minus strand of JAZDUA010000325.1, from coordinate 191,451 downwards.
TTTGAAGTCACATTTATATCCAGAAGCAAAACAAGGACCTTCTGAGCTGTAGATAGTTTTGTCGTTTAATTGTTGTAATACTAAAAGTTTGCAGCCGACATCTCTCTGTTTTGTAGAGAGAGTACTCGAGTTGAATACGGTGCATGAAGGCCCATGGTGATAAGCTTCTCCGTGACAATGCATCTCTGTTTACTGCCCATATGGCTAAGAATGCTGTGAAAGACTGCGGCTTCAAGGAGTTGAACCATTCACGCTACAGTTCAGATTAGGCAACCAGCGACAAGAGCCGCTTATCAAATCTCATGAAATACCTTCGGAGAATAAAATTTTCCGATTAGTGTGAAGTAAAAGAAGCAATTTTGGATCATTTTACGATAAAAAAATTATTTTTTTTTCTTCAAAGTAATAGAAATGTTATCTGAAATGAAATCTGACGTGAAACGTGAATTGTAGTAAAGGAGGATTGAGCTAAAAAGTTACATTTTTTCTTTGTATCACAAATAGAAGACACTGACGACTAAAACTTATGGAACCCATTTTATGTCGTTATCTATATCCAGCGGTTCAGGAGGTTCCGCCATCATTTCCTGTTTGAGTCAGCGCTTCTCCACAGGATCACAAGTGCAGTCGACTGCAGCAGGCTTTGTTAACTGATTATTTCGTGTCCGGGAGCGTCAACTGTTAAGATCGTTATTCACGTAAGAGAAGTGTATGCTTTTTCTTCAGGGGGTAGCTATGATCTTTTCCCAATGGATGGTGAGATCTGGCGCGGATCTGCGCGCCAGCTGGCAGAGTTTTCACAATCCATCGGACTGGTCTTTCGATGTGTGTGGTAGAATAGTGGATGTATGTGTGTGTGTGTGTGTGTGTGTGTGTGTGTGTGTGTGCGTTCAAGAGGTGAGAACAGGACAAGGAAGATCGCGCCCGGTTTGTGGCCCGTTCGTTAGGGCATTCGCCAAGTGCTGATCGAAAAAGCACAAAAAACTACCTATCAAAGCAGACAGCAGCTAGAATTCCCCTCCAGATAGCGACTCAATCCGACCTAGAGTCGACAATCGGTCGAGGAGGTTCCACACCGTCGAGACTCGAACCTAGGACCTTCCGTTCAGAGGGACTGCAGTGACATCAGTTGATGCCTTGAGCCATCTTCGTATACCGTTGCGCAATAAGTTATAGCTCTGAAGAAGGCCCCAACACGATGGACGACACGTCAGCTGGACCGGCTGTGACGCGGCTCGTCCCGGAGAGCAGAGTACGAGTATCAGGTCCCCATTGGCGTTTTTTCTTGGCGTTTCCGCCCCGGGCGCAGGCCCGTTCTAGCGCGCTGCACGTGCGCGGCTGCGAGTGCGCAACGGTCGCTGGGCCACGCCCCCTTCCGGCGTCGACCCTTGGACCCCTGCGCCGTCCTCGCCTTGGGGGAGATCAGGGACGCGCCCCGCCACGCCCACAACCCCTTCGCCCCCGGCCACCCCGCTCCCACCGGAATGCGCGCACGAGAAAAGAAGAGATGCAGCTCATTAGTTAACTGATTATTTTGTATATGCGGTATCGACGTCGATGCTTTCAATGCACTGATGTTTCTATAAAAATATTAATGCGGTTGGATTTTCATGATCTAAAAGGTCGTCAAAAATGATCAATAAAATGCTCTTAAAATGTTTTTAAAATGACGTAAAAATTTGAAAAAAAAGACGTAAAAATATTCGATGTATTGAAACACATTTTTTAACATCCATGTTTTTACATTTTAATGTTTTGTTGGTGATAATCACGATTTTGTAAAAGTTAAAATATGAAACAATAACTGATGGTATCAATATTTTGTTTGTATTCTATCAAAATGAACGCACTTTCTTATCTTCATCGAGGAAACTACAATCCCTTGGTCGAAATGATCTTGATGGCCTGGAATTGCTTACGTCTTTCCTTTATTTCGCACATGGAAAGACGTCGCGTTTTCTGTTCAATTTGAATTACAAATTAATAAGCAAAGCCGTTGTCAAATTAATCTTGTAGCGTATGAATTTAGAGGTTACTAAAACAACTTCAAGGTTTAAAAACATCGATGATTTTTTGGCCGATGTATCGATGTTTTCATTTTGAACGTTGATGTTTGGTAACATCGATGTATTCTAATCGATGTCGCATCACTACTGTGATACGTAGGGGTTGGATTTGCATGACCTACAAAGTCAAAAATGATCAATAAAATGCTCTAAAAATGTTTTTAAAGTGCCCTAAAATGTTTTCAAAATGCCCTAAAATGTTTTTTAAAATGCCATAAAATTATGAAAAAAATGACGTAAAAAATGATTGAAAGCAACTCGGATGAACGTGTCGAGCTGTTGGATATAAAACTGATATAATCCAGGCTTCTTCCATTCATTCAAGTCAAGCATACTTACCCCGAACCCGACAATGGTGCTGAGAGGCGTCACAGGAACCTTAGATTACGTACTCACAACGTCTGACAATTTCTGAGCAATGAAAGCGAATAGGCTACTCAGGAATTTTGTGGAAATTTGTTGCATCTCATAAGTATTATTTGAAGAAAGTACCATTCAAATGATATAAAAATCAATGAAATCAGTACAAAATGACAGAAAAGGGTACAAAATGATTTATTTCTTGAAATCGACGAAAAATGAAAAAGGTCAATAAAAATGTATCAGTTCTTTCTGTCATAACATAAAACTAATGTCTATACTGAAAGGCATTGTTTTAAAGTGAAAAGAAAAAATGACTTTCAATTAAAATCCGTTCCCTAGTGATAACCGTAAGAAGATTTCGGCGGGAGGTCCTAGTTAGTCTCCCGAAGGTGAAGTCCCGTATGTGGCAGGTTTTTTGTCTCTGGCTACATAGCTAGGTCGAATTCTAGAGGCGAATTCTGGCGGACGGTTGCTCTGGTGGATAATTTACTGTTTCTCCGCTCAACACCAGGCGAATGCCGGAGCAGTACCGTAACGAATGGGACACGGACCGCGCGCACAGTCTTCCTTGTTCTATCCTCACCCCTTACTTACACTTACACTTACAGTTACTCTTGCACTTACTTACACTTACACTTACACTTACACTTACACTTACACTTACACTTACACTTACACTTACACTTACACTTACACTTACACTTACACTTACACTTACACTTACACTTACACTTACACTTACACTTACACTTACACTTACACTTACACTTACACTTACACTTACACTTACACTTACACTTACACTTACACTTACACTTACACTTACACTTACACTTACACTTACACTTACACTTACACTTACTCTTGCACGCACTGCACTACAACACATGTCAGACCAGTCGAGCGCCCAGTTAGAACCTGCCCCTTCTGGGGCGGTGCCGCTCTGGTTGAAGAAAGTCCCCGCTAGCCGACGGGGCCGCATCTCTCCATCCAGCGGGGACAAATCGCCGCCACCTCCGGCGACAAAACATGCACTGCTCTTACGGGATTGAATTCCTAACAAGTGGACATTCCCGAAATCACTAATCTAACAAACAATGCCACGCATCGGCTAGGCCGCTTCCTCTGGAATCCTTGCTCAAAAGCGGGGTATGAGTAATAAAGGAGAGGGTTGATTTATTATTTTGAACCTCGATAAGATATCTTTTATAAATACGTGTTTTCATCAAGATCAAGAAGTAGCAAATTGTGCAGGTTGTTATATATTCTTTTTATTAAATGTTTTAATTTTGTCATTCGATTCTTATTTTCACACTTTTTTACTTTTGGTCTTCACTTTTCTGACAGACAACTTTATGTAAATTAACATATTTTAAACTGTAAATTGTAAAAATGATGTTTATTTAGTGTTTATTTGGTCACAGTTCTTCTGAGAATTACAAAATTGGTGGTTTCGGGCTTAGATTTGTAGCAATCTTCAGGCTAAAACAATGATTATGTTCTATTACAATACAATAAAAAAGTTTATAAATCATGTACAATACTTAATGAATTTGTTTTGAGTAATAGGATTACATCACTGGTAAGAGTTACAATCTCGACATTTTTTAAGAAACTTACATGAAAACATTAATTTGTTTTTATATCTGACATAAATCGTTTAGGTTTAATTTCTCTCAGCTGCTACTGCAAATACATTCGTTTGTTTTTTCCACCTTTTACCTTCTAATTCTCCCGCTTGAATTCCACTCGTCAGCGCAGCAGAATTTCAAATATTTTCTAATGTCCGCGACTGCATTGCATTTGCACGTCATGCATTGTTCCCGACATACTGCTGTACCTTCCGTGTAGCGCAGTGCGCCTTTCTGAAACCATTATTGCCGCTGGGTGGCTCGCCCCGAAGTAATTGTGTCGTTACTCCGCTGGTACAAGCGAGATGCCGCGAGGGGCGACACGATCTCTTCGAGACGGCGCCTGGTGGTGGCGGACCCCGGCACCGGGGCGACCCGTGCTCGCTTTCTAGCCACGGGGGGGGGGGGGGAAGGGGGGAGGCGTCTCCGCCACGCCCGGGGGCTTTCGCAAACACACGCAGGATGCACTCGCTTTCTATCTCTGCCGCACAAAGTCCAGTCGGGCCCCTGACGACGGGGGTTGGAGTGTTCTCTTCCAAAGCACCCGCGCTTGCGTGAAACAAACAACAGACGAATCTCCGTTACCCGGAGCAATGTTAAGAAGAAAAACCAAAGCACAATCGAAAATCCCCAATAATCCTTTTTTGTTGATCCTACTATGAAGTGTGAAACATTTATTATGAGGAATTGTGAAAAGTATTGTACCTTACATCTTATTAAACATACAATATGTGGTAAATCGTAACGATGTTACGATCTACATACTCAGTAATTACTTCAATTTAGTACATAATGGATTAATTAGCAGAAACTTTTTTTTTGACTTTGTTTTTTCATTATGATAAAGGTCCCAGATTTATCAATTTATAATTTAATTTCGGGATAATAAATCACTGGATAATAGTGATTCTACTGTATCAATTTCTGTCTTTTAGGAGTTGGAACGTATTTCATTTCAACTTATAGAAGTCATCCTTAGCGTATTAATCTACATGTGTTCAAAATTTAAATGTTATATGAAAAAATATTTTCTACATTTATCAAGAAGTAAAAAATAATATGTTTTTAAATTGATAGATATTTTGTTGGAGAAGCGTAATTACGATGAAAGGTCAAAACTAATGCTTAGAGAAAAGCGATTTAATTGGATTGCATTGAATTGTACTGTGACAGACTGTGTGTTACGTTTTACGATAAAGTGTGTCTGTGGCTAAGACTAGCGATGCGACATCGCGAACGAAATAGCAATGTTACTAAACATCGATGCTCAAAATTAAACAGAGTATGTCGGTAGAACATCGACCAAACGCCGTCAATGAAGTTTTCCGTGGTTTCGCTGATAAATTCCAGATTACTTTTAAAATACATTACATACATTTTATTAGAACTGCAATTGGGTATAACCCGGTGGCAGTTAATGACAATAATTGCAAAAATTACAACATTTACATTAATAATAGTACTAAGAATGATAATAATAATAATGATAATAATAATAATAATAACAATAATGATAATAATAATAATAATAACAATAATAATAATAATAATAATAATAATAATAATAATAATAATAATAATACCGTACAATACAGTACAAGACGAAAAGCAGCATTGAAAAGTGCATTGATCACGTTCACCGCACTTCACTTCACTTCACTTCACTACACTACACTTTTTTGCTTTGAATTACACTGACCAGCACTTCACAGCACTTCACCGCACTACACAGCACATACTCATTTAATATCTTGTTCTAATTTGTTTCTAAAACTTCGGACACTGAGAGGCTTGAAAACTGCTGCAGGTAAACTGTTCCAATCTCTAATTGTTCTGAATGAACCATGAAACGCGCGCGATCTTTTCCTCTTCCTCCTCCGCCTCTTCCTCCTTAATCTGTCTTCTCCCCTTACACACATGCATACACACACACACACACACACACACACACACACACACTTACAAGCACTACACTTCCACTCATGTCGGAAGGCCAGTCGGGAGCTTAGAGCTTGTGCATGCTGGGGCGGAGTCCTGGGGGAGAGACCTGGATGTGGAACACCCCGCGAGCCGACGTGATGGTCGAGGCCTTCACACGTTCCAGCGAGAGGAACCCTGTCATCTCCCTTGACACAACAAGTAGTACTCTGACAAGACTAATGAGCGTGGCAGCTATCGGTCCCGGAAACATCACTAAATTAACCATTGATAAAACTGCAGAACATCGACAGAATCCCCCCCCGTCCCCCGAAATTTTCGTCCCCCGAGGGAAAAGCGTCCAAATCCACAAGGAAATCCCCTAATTCGCCATTGTCTGGGCGATGGCGGTGTTTGATTCAGGGCTGCCCCTCCCTGCTAATCTCTTTGGAGGCGAGGCGACGACCAGGGCGACATCTGGCGGTCGCAAATCGCCGCGGCGCTTGGGCGTCGCCGGCGTCACGCGTCACGGAGCCCCCAATGACCCGCGCCCGGGGCACAATGGCCCCCCCTTCCCCCCTTCCCACCCCCCGGGGGGTTGAGAGGCGGCCGGGCGGCTAACTACCGCTGCAAGAGCCTCGCCGCCCAAGCACATCCACCTGGCAGGAAAAAGGAGAAAAATGGGATGTGTTTATGGGTGAATTTGCGTATTTGTGATTGGGTGTATGTACGTTTGTGGGTGGGTTTGGGTATGAATGTTTGTGTGTTTGACTCGGTGTATGAATGTTTCTATGTTTCTATTGAGTGTATGTGTGCATGTGTGATTTGGTAAGTGTATGTATATATATATGTGTTTGTGTGATCCAGAAAAAAAAATGAACTACTGAAGTGATTGCTTCCAAGCGTTGAACGAACATTTTCGAACTACCAAAATATTCGGATTCACAAAACACTCTCACCCAGGGGTTGTGTATTGTTTGCAACAATGCAGCCCCAACTGAATGCCGGTCTTGGCATTGTTGCCGGAGAGGGAGCGATGGGTTGCGTAGGGGGTGCAAGTACAGGCGCGAGCAGGTGGAAACAAATATTCCCGAACAAGTCTGAGTAGTTAGCTCGTGGGATATTTAAAAAAGTTAATAAAAAACACAAAGCAAACAACCCCGAAAATGCGATCGAAATTTCGAAAATTACCCTTCTAAAGAACAGCCGGGTAGAAACTGCTCGGATACAAATTGCCTCGTTAACTAATACAAAGCTTTACGAGTGACAATAGAATGAAAATCGAAGCCATTTCATAGAAGCTAGTGACTCCGAATTCTTATTCTACCGTTTGCTCAATCAAACCACAAAACGTCGCAATAATAACAGAGTCTAATGTAAAATTAATGTCTCAGAACATAGGCATTTTCTTCGGTAGAATTCCCTTTTGTAATATCTAATCCCCGTCTTCCCATCCTTCCTGAATTATGACGAGAATGGCATCTGGGTAATTTGAAATAATCATCCCGTAGTTCTTTTCAACTTCCTGTGATTAATATAGCACGGAAGAATTACAGAATGGGGTTGCCACACACACAATTCTCATGGAGCATGAATGCTCCGTATCGGTGTAATTGCGGTTCCCTGGTTACACGCTGCCATTGAAACCCTGCGACAGGGGGCATTTACACACGTGACGTACAGGGAAATTGAGGCTGCTCCAATGACGACACTCGCTGCCCGCCGATCTACCCCGTCACTTTCTCTACGTGTGCGAAATGGGACGCGACTACAGAACGGAGATGCGGCATCGATAGCAGAAAATCGATGTTTCAGAACATCGATGTTCGACTCAAAACATCAATGTTCGACTCAAAACCATCGATGTTCGACTCAAAACCATCGATGTTCGACTCAAAACCATCGATGTTCGACTCAAAACCATCGATGTTCGACTCAAAACCATCGATGTTCGACTCAAAACCATCGATGTTCGACTCAAAACCATCGATGTTCGACTCAAAACCATCGATGTTCGACTCAAAACCATCGATGTTCGACTCAAAACCATCGATGTTCGACTCAAAACCATCGATGTTCGACTCAAAACCATCGATGTTCGACTCAAAACCATCGATGTTCGACTCAAAACCATCGATGTTTGGCAAACTATTGTAGAAACCTCTAGACCCCGATTGTTCACATACAGAATGGTCGATCATGTCAGTGTGGGTAGTTGTGCTTATTTGTAATACACTTGTGCTGACAAAACAAAGTAAAAAATGCAGAAAATTAACAAACTATTATTATTATATGTTAGGTTAGTATGTTATAACGAAAAGTTTAATAGAACAGTGTTCAATAATTGTGTGCTACACTAATGGTTAACAATATATAAAACGCATTAGATAAAATACAATGTTCTGCAATTTAGAATTATTGTTGTATTTTTTCATAACGCAACATCGTAATGCGAATAAAGTTATCCTGTTAGACTAATTTTATACATTTACTGTGCTTCAGGGGTGTGGGGAAATAGGTCATAATTTTCCAGAAGAGCAGTTTAAAAAAGATGTTTGTGCCTCTGAAAGGAAGTGGGCTTGATGTTCTTGTCGGCTTTTAACTTTTCTATTCATGTGTTTTGGAGATAGTTGTGATATCTCCAGGAAGAGCATTGCACAAGATAGTTAAAATTGCTCATAACCCTATTTTGGCAAGAATGAAACGTTGTGTCCTATGCCTGAGTGAGTGTTTTAGTATTTCCAGACATGTCAGCTACGTACTTTGGTGAATATTCCTGTAAGTGTATAACCTGCGGGGTCCAGATTTCCTCTTCCGCTTGTGTGTGAGATCCTGCGCCCCCCTCATCGACAGCTTGCGAGGTTTTCAGCCCTCCTTCAGCGAGGCACCGTCTGTAGTGTGTGTATCCGTGTGTGTTGTGTTGAAAGGGAGACATTAGAACACGAAAGAGGAACGAAAGATCGCGTGTGGTTGTTTGAGAGGAACTGCTCTGGCATTCGTCTGGTAATGATCGGAGAAACCTATGGAAACTGTCGATTAGAGCAGCCGGCTGATGGAATCCAGACAGAGGTCTTCGATATTCCTATTTAGTTAGTGACAAAACTGCTATTGTGGGTAGTCGAACTCTTTACATCTGTTAGACATTTAGCAGAGGCAACTGGTGTCGACAATGAGCTATCTCATTTGGTTCCTAGGATTGCGACATAAATGTCGATGTTTTAAACATCAATATATTGAATACGATGATTTTTAAATATCCATGTTTTGTGCTCCATGTTTTTACGCTTTCGATGTTTGGTTCGTGGTTGAAAAATTCCATATTCACAATTTTGTGAAAGTTAAAATAAGAAATAATAACTGATGATACCCCTGATTATTTGTTAGAACCAAACGAACACTGTTTAATTTTGAAAAACATGTTTTGTTGTCTATTTCTCATCCCTAGTTCCTACCTCCGAAGTCGTTTTCAAAGAAAGTCGTAAATTTGGCAAAGAAGAAGTAAATTTGGTTGAGCCACTTGACATCTGCTTGCGCCCTGTGGCACGCGCAGCGTCATCTGCGGATCGAAAGAGCAGATTGAGCAGGGGGAGGGGGGGGGAGTTGGACGGGCGACGGCAGACGGCGTCGTGTGCCAGCTTTGTCATTCGTAAAACACTCCCCTGGGGGGCAGAGGACCCTCGCCATTCCTTGCCGCAGGGGGTAGGCCGCCTGCGGGGCAACTTGTGCGCCTTCTGCTAGGAGGCGCTAAAATCACCCCCTAAAAATCATTATCATTATTATCATCATCATTATTATTATTATCATTATTATCATTATCATTATTATCACTATTATCATTACCATTATTATCACTATTATCATTATCATTATTATCATCGTTATTATTATTATAGTTATTATTATTATTATCATTATTACTATTATTATTTATTTTTTATTTATTATTATTTGTTTTTTATTATTGTAATTATTATGTATTTTTATGTGTTTTTTTTTGTGGTGATCTCGGCGGGGGCTCGAGATTTGAAGGGTCCTGAGGCATTTCACATTCCTAGCTTTGCGTATTGAGAACCATGCATACAATCGGGTAATTTTCAAGAATGATTTTTGAGCTTTTGGAATAGTTTTATGTGGAGGTAGACCCATTTTTTCCCAAATGATATTGTTGGTAACAAGACAAATTGCTGTTATTACAATTGTTATAATCTTATCAGATTCAAATTTGATGATATCTGTATGTTCTTTTCGAGAGGGGAATGTATTTTTAATTTTTCTGTGTATGCTTCAATTATATTGTGAGCTGCACGGTTGTAACATTAAGGATGAATGCTTTTGTTTCCTATACGTCATGTAGTAGAATATTTACTACGAAGTATAATAATAATAATAATAATAATAATAATAATAATAAGAATAAGAATAAGAATAAGAATAAGAATAAGAATAAGAATAAGAATAAGAATAAGAATAAGAATAAGAATAAGAATAAGAATAAGAATAAGAATAAGAATAAGAATAAGAATAATAATAATAATAATAATAATAATAATAATAATAATTTGTTAATGTAGTTAGTAATTAGCAAACATTTATAAACTATAGTTATGTAGCCCATGAATGATTATTATCAATGAATATATTTATATTATTGCTTGTTGAAGAAGGCATACAGAAATTTCTCTATAAAAAGTGAAGTCTTTTAATACTGAGACATCAACCTACATTCAGAATTATATATTAGGGAAAAGTACGAAATACACTCTCAGTATTTTGAAGGGCGAATACACCTTTGCCACCCCAACCGACTTCTCTCACCACACATCATAGGCAGATGTTAACTCTAAATTTTAAATGGACCCCTCCTTCCAGTTTTATAGAATATTCTAATATTCCTTCAAGGAAATTGTCATTTATTTGTTGTTCACTCCCTCATTTTAAATTGACAACCACAATGATAAGTGCCTTAATTTAAAATTGGTTGTCCTTAATTTAAAATAAAGAACTGAACAACAAATAAATAGAATTATATTGTGACAACCATTTTAAGACTTAATCTTAATAAGGAAATTGTAAACTGGTTTTGGAGTCTGATTTTTTTTTATTCTTCGTGGTTGGCGCTGGTACATCAAAATCACTAGTGAGGTGACTTCATTTATCAGAAATGTTTGATAAGCAATACCATTTTCGTAATAGATTTCGTAAGAAAGCTGGCCCGATTGATGACTGTGTGAGGGGTCATATTTTCTCCTTTCGCAATTTAATGGAAAATGTTAATATTAATCTTGACAATGTCAATATTCTTAGAAGCAACTTTTACAACTGAGAGGGGGGCATAGGCTTTATATTTTGCAGAACCAGTAATTTTCCCATATGTTACTTCCAGATAACTGTTGTTAATTATTGTATGTATTCACATCGCGATACATTAAATCACAGCGTACCTACAAGTACCCTAGAAGTTCCCTTTTCACTTCAATACACATCGTAGTAACCGCCTGTTGCTAGGCTGTGTATTGAAGTGAAGACCAATTGGTGACATACCGATTCCTTGCCGATTCGCCTTCCTTGCCGCCTTCTCTTACTTCCTCGCACATTCACAAGCACTACACTTCCAAGCATGTCGGGAGACCAGTCTCGAGTGACGAGAGAGGGGGGCGCATTTTGTCCACTGAACCTTCAAACAGAATTACCAGTTTGGTAATGACCCAATTGATACATAATTAAAAATTACGATTATTTAAACACGATGGGAGAAAAATTAGTGTAATAAGAACATAAAATTATGGCTTTGAATTTTACCTTTTTTTTTCTCGTCTGTATTCCTTTTTAGACGAATCAAATGAACACGATATTCCTCCATGCGTCATCTGACTCCTGTATTTCTGAAAGATATCAGCGCGCGCTATACATAATTAGAACGCAAATAGAACACTTACTTCCATTTTACCAATTCAGAGCAATTCTGTATATTTTGTTTGGTGTTGTAACAAAAGTGCATCAATTGCCCCGACGCAAAGGAAAGAAACACAATAGAACACACACTGGAGAAAGGGTACAAAAGTTGTCCATAAATAATTTATGCAACTAGTTTATAATGTAAAGCTTTATTATTTTAGTTTTGAATACGACCGACGTTAGGAGTGAGTTTTGATATTTCAAAAGAAGTCTTTCACATCTATCACGGGAGACTATTTTTTAAACGGGACTAACCTTGGGGAAATTAAACTGAATGTGTGGCAGTCAAGGGCCATTAACAACGTTGTTAAAGTAGATGTAAGAACGTACCATTCCCAATTAGAGTATTTATAATCACGGCCAGTCATCGATAACGATATAATCAACACTTAGCAGGGAAACTTTACGACGTATGTATGGTCGAAGACATGACGTAAAATGGACGCGATCATGATCATTATTTCGTAATGTCATCAGTGCGACGAATGGTTCTCCAGAGTTGTCTATGAGCAATGATGATTATGATGATGAATGGTAACATCCGTCGACGCTACAACTCTCTCCTGAACATACTCTCTCACCGGAAGATCCTAGGGCTCGAGTTACTACAGCGGCGGATTTTGAACACGCTCCACTCGCATGCACATAGGCCAAATTTATCTGAAGTCACGATAATTCTAGCGGCCGACTGCTCTGATAGGGCATATTTTGTGAGTTCTCGGCACCAGGTGATTGCCGGAGCAGTACCATAACAAACAGACCGCAGACCACGCGCGATATTTCCTTCCTCTTCCTTGCCGCCTTCTCTTACTTCCTCGCACATTTACAAGCACTACACTTCCAAGCATGTCGGGAGACCAGTCTGGAACTTAGTGCTTGTTCCGGCTGGGGCGGTGTGCTGCTAGGGGCGATACTTGGTAGAGGGAAACCCTCACAAACAGGTCGCTGTTGGTGGGCACAGTATCGCACGTATAAGTAGGGGAGGAGCATTTCCACACTCAACTATAACATTCAGACCACTCAAGGGACAAATGAGTAAAGTAGTTGCGAGTTTCGAAATATGAAATACTCCTTCATTATGGCTGTAAGAAGATCTTTCAGGGTGGGAGATGGGACTGATGTAGAGTAATGACCACTAATAATTTGCATTAGGATCAATGGCATTTTATTATTTTATTTTCACAACAATGAATTAGTGCTCAATCGACAAACAAGATTAAATGAAATTCGTTGAACATTGATGAAAAATCAAATATCGGTTATATTTAATGGATAATTAAAATATTGATGTTTCTATAAAACCACTGATGTTTTGAAACCATTAACATCGATGTCGCCCCCTAGTTTGGTAGCAACATCTCCGAGAAAACATCGCTGCTTGTAAACATCGATGCTCTAAAGTAAACCATCGATGCTAAAACATCGACCCGAAACATGGATTATGTGATTCGAAAATTCAATAATAATATAGCCCTCTTTATGGACGAAAACCCGATTTTAATTATGTTTCACCCTTGGTCACATTGGTCTAACTAATATTCAATTCGTGGATATCTGATAATTATAAAAGGAATTTGTTAAGATGGACTGTTTTCATTTATTTCACCCTGTGTTTTTACTGATTACGTTATTTCCAGTTTGTGTACGCCCTCAAGTTGGGACAGCACACAATAGATATTCGTGAGGTAAGTTAAATGTTAGGATAACTTATAGAAACACCAAGGCAACACCAATGTTATTTGTTATAATTTTTAACATTGGTGATGGCGTAACATTAACATTGACATTATCAATCATTTTTTTTATAAAAGTTATTCTTATTTTTCCATGGGAAAATTGATTTGAATGTTTTTACACGTTTCTAAACACTTTACAAAAGGTACAAAACTTCAGTTTTAAAATATCGATAACGTAAAAACATCGAACCCATAACATTGATGTTAAAAAGCATGGGCTTCAAACATCCGATGGTACTATACAAGACGTGTATGTTTTGAAAACATCAACATCCATCTCGCACCGCCACTGGGCTGCAGTGGTGGAGCCGCACGCGCCGTTAGTTCGCGTCGTGTCCGCGGCGCGCGCTGCTCGAGGCGCTCGCCGCCGCCGCCGCCGCCGCCGCCGCCCGCCCGTGCTGTCCCTCTCTCGCCAGTCCGCGCCGCGCCTCCGCCCCGCCCGGTGCCGCCCAGGGTCTCGCCCGCGCGCCCCGCTCGCATCATGGCCCCCGCGCAGTGGCCGACGAGCGCCGTCGCTGTGACGGGCGACCGCCGTATCTCGCGCCTCCGCCGGGTTGCGCCGTCTCATTGACGATTCTGGTGCGCGGGTATCGCTAGAGCGTGACCTACTTGAACTCGTGTGCGGCGATTCGCTCGCAGTCTTCGCCGAAGCGAAATAGTGGACGTGTTACGGTCATGCTCTCGCGTTTTCTGCTGAAGCTTCGTGTGTACCATCATCTAGTGACTGGTTTTGCCTTTCGTGGACGTCGATAAATTTTAATGTTTTTTACGTGCGATTACGCTTTTAAATTAACATTGGTGTTGCCTTAGTGTTCCTTTACTTGTTATCCTGACATTTAACGTAGCACGCGAATATCTATTGTGTGTTGTCGAGGGTTTTTTGCAAACTGTAAATATTTACGTAATCAGTAATACCGAGTGTCAACGCAGCGTGAACCACAACAGTGAACATCCTAACGGGATTTGATCGTATCGACTCCCACGTCGGAGATTCATTCACAGCTTCGTCGCCTACGCAGCTACAAACTCCATTCACCGAAGGATGCATTAGTCTGGGTGTTTGTTCGCGAGCAAACTGGTCCACTTAAAAAAAAAAAATAATTAAGACAACATCCGCCTGTCGCGTTGCGTGTTCGCGGGCGACTTCCGTTTCCTGATGTGGCATCCTCTCCGCATGGTTTCCCCGGAGATAAGCTGCGGGCCAGTTCAGTGCTGCTTCAACTTCTCGTGTGTGCTCTTAGTAAGAACAAAGACCTACTTATGAGTTGGTCAAGAACGACGTGTGTTCGCGTTGAAAAGCTTCGAGTGCAGTACAGGACGGAGACGGAAGATTTGTGCGGTTCCCGTTGCAGATGCTGGCTGTCGTCTCGGTGAAGTGTGGGCAGAGATTAGTAAGGCAAAACGGAAGGAACAGAAGTGTTTGGCAGGGTCTGCGAAGTGCATTAAAGAGCAAGAAGCGTGTCCAACGTTTTTCTTCTAGAGAATTAAGAAGAGTTATTGTCGTCCGGTCAAAAGTTTATTCTCTCACATGCAAACGAGCGTGATCCAACACTGCTGTAGTAACGTCTTTACGGCACTGAAGTGAGAAAACTCCAAATATTTATAAGTAAACACTTTTGCTCAAAACTCGATCCAGTACAAATGTGTGACGTCTTACAGTGCGTGCACAGAAATTCCATTTGAGTGTTTGGGCGGAGGGCATAAGCGAAAGTAGTTGGTTGACCCTGACACCACGCAGAACGAGTAGTGCAGTGCGAATGATTTATGCAATCATATCGCGAACTCGTGTGGTAAGAGTACATGAACATAAATAAATACTTGCGTTGCAAATAGAACAAGACTGCCGTCAGCTTAACGTGAACCACAGACGGGATTGAACAATTTCAGGATAACTGTTACAAACTAGTGTGTCAAGCGTATTGTAGTGTATTGATGTAGCGGGCAGTGTGATATCGAAGGGAAACTGATTAAAAGACACGCTTAGTGCATGGTTGTCCCGCTCATTAGCGAATTGAGAAACCAAAGAAATATTTTACGAATTGTTGTAGCGATCGATTTGGAAAGAGCGTGTGGCAGAGAAGTGCAAACAAAACACTTCATACCGATTGTTGCGCACACTAGCTAGGGTTTGTTACACTCAACCTCTGTTTGAGATCGTCATTCACAGGAAGAGACATTTTGTCAGTGGTTACAAATCTATATATAGAAACGCGAAGTCGCTACAAAAGTGTTAAGAAACGAAATAAACGATAATTGTGGTAGAAGCGATTAAAGACGTGCTGTTTTGTGGTAGCTTCAGAACGAAGCGAACATTTAACGGGGAAGTAAAGAAGTGCGGGTATATTAAACGAGGCAGTTCAGAAGAAGTAGGATCGAGTTGAACTCGCTTGCAGGCACAAACAGCAGTTCTCTGAAAAAGTTCGCTCTTGTGTTACGAATCCAATGAATCGGAAACTTAAGTAGAGAAGGTAAAGAGGTGCAATATTGTGCTAAAGAGAACCTCACATGAAGATACAGCAAGCAAAGTGTCCACGTGTGAAATCAACGTGAAAGAAACGAACTGTCAAACCGCAAAAGTAAAAAGAGGTGAAGCTCGACCACGTGCAGATCCAGCAAGGAATACAATAAAAAAGTGTGCTCGTCTAAAGGAAACAATCTGGAGCTGAATTTGGGGAAGTGAAAACGTACATCTCTACTGTGGTTTCGGCAATTAATAAAATACAGAAGTGTGCCCGTGTGTTATCAGCGGAGAAAATCGCAAGCTGGAGTAAAGCAGTGCTTCACTACCACCTGTCGTGCATAAATAAGTGTGCTGAAGTCGGGGAAGTAAAGCGGTGCGTCGCTGCGGTAGAGTGGTCCGCGTATGCCGGACCCGCCCTCTATATGCAGCTCCCCTCTTCGGCCGCGTCCCCGGCCCCCGGCCCCGCCCCCGCCCCCGTCCCGCCCGCGCTGAGCTCGCCCTCGCCGCACGGCTGCCTGGCGCTGTCGCGCGCGGAGCGCCGCGGGCGGGCGCGCTCGCCGCCCCCGCCGCCGCCCCCGCCGCCGCCGCGCGCCGCCGCCTCCGGCCCCGCGCCTCCGCCGCCGCCGCGCCGCCGCACGCCCGGCGCCCGCGCGCGCCAGCCGCCGCCCCCGCTGCCGCTGCTGCAGGCGGCGACCGCGTCGGCGGCCACGACGCCCCGCGCGCGCCCGCGGCCCCGCCACGCCGCCCGCCTCGCCCAGCGCCCCGCCCAGCGCCCCGCCCAGCGCCCCGCCGCGCGCGCCTGGCTGCTCCGCGCCATGCGCTTCTCCGCCGCCGCCGGCGCCCGCGGCGACTCCTACTCGCTCACCAAGAAGCGGTGAGTCGCACCTGCACGCACTCTCTCGCATTTACACTTACTCGCCACAGAGAGGGAGTTACGTAATACTGTGCAAAAATGGCGAATTTTCGCCTGAAAAACTCTTATTATGGTAATGAAAAACTGAATGAATCCAGTTGCTAAATTCGGAAAAAACCCTGTACGCGTGATGTCCATCCAAAATTCCAATGATGTCAAATGTCTGTCCATCCGTTCGTCTGTGAACAACGCTAGGGGCTACACTTTACATTAAGCGGTGAGTTGCAACTGGGGATGAGACATCGGTGTCTCTTTTCAAATCATATATGTTTTTTTGTAAAAACATAATGTTTTAAACATCGATGTCTTAGTACTGATGTTTTTTTAACATCGATGTATTAGCACTGATGTTTTAAACATCGATGTATTAGTACTGATGTTTTAAACATCGATGTCTTAGTACTGATGTTTTAAACATCGATGTCTTAGTACTGATGTTTTAAACATCGATGTCTTAGTACTGATGTTTTTTTAACATCGATGTCTTAGTACTGATGTTTTTTAACATCGATGTATTAGCACTGATGTTTTCTTAACATCGATGTTTTGGGATCGGTGTTATTTTTTTCTTTCCCAATGTTTTATCTCTGAATGAAAAATTCCCTTGATCACAATACTGTAAAAGTTAAAATATGAAATCACTGCACTTAGTTCATGTCTAGAAAGCAAAGGAACTCTGTTTGTATTGCACTACCTTCATTGACCAAACTCTCTAGCTCAAGATAGATCTTCATGCCTTTGTATTTCGTCTTTCATCATATTCAGTTTGCATTTTGAGATGTTAACAAATTAGATGTGGGCTGAAGGGTCTGCCCCTTTCTTTTCGCACCCTTATTTGGCCAATTGGTAAACATGAACACTGTCAAATTAAATGTTAATGCCCTCCAATTTAATGTTAAACGTTTATAAACCAGCTGGAAAACATGGATGATTTTTAGTAGATGTAATATTAACATAGATGTTTTAATTTTCAACATCGATATTTTGTTATCGATGTCGCATCTCTAGTCACAACAGCACGCACTCTCTCATTTCTTAAAAAAACTTTTGCAATTGTGGAGTAGTTGGACGAAAATTATATCTAGGCCATTTTTGCGATTTTGATGAGATGGAGAGACCATTGGGGCGGGGGGGTATTCCAGAATTCGAACGGTAAAACATGTGGGAAGATTTGTAATGGCACGTAAATAAGTCCGTTTTTTAAAAATTGCTGTAAACATCTTTACTTTCAAATATCCTTTTTATATTAATGGATTTGGGAGGGGGTCGAACTCACTCCCGTAATGTGGTAACAAACAATAATTAAAGAGCAATTTGTGGTTTGGAAAGTGTAATAACTTCAGTCGAGCTACGCGGCTCATGAAACTTTCAAATAATTCATGGTTTTACCTGCGTTGATATCTGAATCCACGTAGTATATATACAGATTCTGCGTGTTTTCTCAGACACGAAAAATGTTTACTCCAAGTCATAGACACAGAATCTTTTTTTTTTTTTTAATTTAGTTATTGCATTGGTGTCAGTAGCGGGAAACAAATTTTTAATAAAGCCATTTTATATTTCATAAATAAGTGGGATTAAGAAAGTATCAGCCTACATTATATATTTCTTATTAATATATTTCTTTTTATTTATAGCTATCGTTATTTCTAGTTTTGTCCACCCTTTTACATGCACTTAACACAAAGTTGTTGGTAATGATGCATAACTTAGTTTCTTAAGGCGTGACTAGGTTGGAGAAGTATTAGTAGAGCAGAGTGTGTCCCATTAGTTTCAAAGTATACAGACTTTCGTTTCTACGGAAACCTACGCACTCGTTCACCAAGAAACTAGTCTGAACACACCTAGTCTCGTGTTCGTGCCCGAGTCTCTCGGGTTCTTAATCCGCCTTTCTTGTTGCATTGCTCGCATAGCGAATTATACGCATATTCTCACTGAAAACCCACTTTGAATCCAGAGCGTGTGGGCTGGGCGGTTACCTACTTCGTAATTTCTAGTTTCAAGAAGAAGAAACAATGTTCGCCTTATTTACCAACTGACACTGCCATACCGAAGTGCTGAAGCTGTAGGCGTGCGCAGTAGGAACTCAACCTTGTTGTCCATGTTTTCAAAACATCTACATTGTTTCTAAAATGTAAGGTATTTAGCATCGGTGTATTGAAGCCGATGTGCTTTTAAAATCAATGTTTTGTTTTCCATGTATTATTTTCGATAATTTTACGTGGTAGATATTTTTTTAAAGAAAGTCCCTCATAAAAAATCTATAATTATTTTTAGACATCCACAAATTAAATGTGAACTTCTGACTAAAGGGATAAAGTTTGACAAATAACATTTAGTTTTCGTCAATAAAGGAGCCTAGGTATTTTTGAGTTATCAAATTAGATAATCCACCTTTTGTTAATTACCTGATGAATTTTTTTTATTTCTTTTGTCAGTTACATCTCAATACACATTAACAAACGATACCACTTTTAAATTAAGCCCCTCTCGTGAACTTCAATAGTTATTAATCCTGTTTTAAAGAAATCGATGTTTAATACCAGGGATGGTTTGGTGTCGAAGTTTTAATTTTGAGCATCTATATTTGGAAACATGGATGTTTTCTTGGCGATGTTGCATCCCTAGTGTCAGCCTAAAACAACTATATTCTGGGCAATAGCCCTCTTTTCCATTTAATTATTTTTCTTGAGCACTTTATTTGTGAATAAATAGAACGTACAAGACAGTTAATAACTTTCGTGTTATTAATTAAATTGATTTTATGTTACAAGATTGCCAGATGGTTTTAGAGAATCTCTTCAATATCAATATCAATCAATTCCTAAAGATGTCAACTTAATAAGTTGGGAAAAAGGATTGATCATATTAATGGAAATGAAATGTTTCCTTACGTAGGGCCCCCTTTGGATTTTTTCTGAGAATAAGCAAAAAATCAGGAAACATAAATCAAAGTATGTTAATGTTCTTGGTGGTTGGAGATTTATGATAGTCGTATTGCTCTGAAAGTCAGGCAAAATCTCGTTTTCTAGAAGATTCGTTATTTACAATTGACGACAAAGTTCAAGTGCTATGACGTGGATTGCACATCTTGTTAAAACTGTTTCCTCAAAGCACAGAAAAGAGAAGAACGGCGCGGAAATAATTTTCTGCGACCAGCCATCCGTTTACTTGGCCCAAGGCAGGAATTTCCTTTCCCCCAGCTTAGCCTTCCCTCTCCAGGAATCGGTAATGAACCCGCGTGCTTTAATTTCACAGTTGACGTCCCTAGGGCAGCGAGAGTCCCTTCGACGGAACTTCTATTTCTGGCGAGGTGCGTCATTGCCACCTCACCCGGGGAACGATGACTCCCAGCGCGAGCCCTTCTCTCGCCCAATCCTCCTGCTCAACGCTCGTGCAGATGCTCTCGCACCCGCTCACCCGCCCCTCACCCCGACACCTCACCCGGGGAACGATGACTCCCAGTGCGAGCCGTCTCTCCCCCATCTTCCTGCTTAACGCTCGTGCAGATGCTCTCGCACCCGCTCAGATGGGCAGAGGCAGCGACCGTTGCCGTTGCAGCGCTTTTGCTCGGGCGGTCCTGGGGTTCGTGTCCTGATTGAGGCGGATTCTCGGCACTCGCTTCGTAGCGACGCCGAATTCAGCAGCTGACTGAGGAATCCTTGCGAACAACGGTAGATTTCCATGAAATCTCGAATCAGTTGATTCAGCCGGGTTATCCCGCCGACGGGAAGCGAATTCCTTGGGCAGGGATAGGGTTGGGATTATTTAATTCCTTTCATTTGAATCACTGATGTAACTCGAGATATAAATCGAATGATTCTTTTAAAATATCACTGACTTAAATAATTTTCACAAATTGTTAGAAAAATATTTATTTTGTTACGTTCTTTTTAAGAACTATTTTTTATGAATGGTATCAATACCATTCATAAAATGGTATTAATTGGGAAATGCCGAATTGGGAAATGTGGGTGAAACAGCAATTCAAATTTGTAGCAAAACGTTTTATTCAGAACTATTACACCAAAAAAATAAAACTTTATTTGAAGATCAATACAATGATAAATTGTATTCGATTTTACGTTTTATTCTTACGCGTCAAATGTTTAAGACAAGTTAGGGAGCTTTTTCGATTCCCAAGCGAGGCGTTCTACGAGATGAATTGGGCTCTTTCTCGGGAAGATTTGCCACGCCGCGCCGCGCCGCCTCGGCAAAGCCATAACTTGTCGGTACGCACACGAGCCAGCTATGAACAAACAATGGCCTCCGTTTTCTACTTTCTCGCATACGTACGTGTATACGGAGTATTATACTCATTCTAAAGAACGTTATGTAATGCTGCGAGAAACTGATTTCGACATTGCAACGGAAATATCGTTTTTGGGGTCACCTAATACCGAAAGTGATTGTTTTCAAAACGTCCGCCCGCCCGTTCGTCCGTCTCTGTGAACACTACCAGCGCCTAAAATATTTGTTCGACGAAAATTCTGTTTCAGTATCATAAACCGTTCAAAGAATGTTTGGAATATTCTTATTAACTACGTAATACGTTTGCAATGTATAATAAAAAAACTAAAAATAAATGTTTAATATATTTGTATTGATTTTTTCCCAAATCAATACAAGTGTCGCCCTTGCAATCCACCTAGAATTGCAAGAAAACCGAACCAATTTACTAAATCTCTCTCAAATGATGAATGCTATTCCCAATGAAATATCTATTGTTCTCTCTTAAGTACGTTGAATTATTGTTCTACTGACTTATGATAGCAGCCAGCTGGGTAAGTTATTTATTGTGATGACTCACAACATATTGTAGAACTGACGTTTATACGTATGTAGCAGAAGTGTAGCAGTACGTTTGACGCAGCACATTTGTAGAGGATTGAGAAGTGAACTTCTGTCGAGATGGCTACCATCCAGAAAAGTGTCAATAACTAAATGCTGATAGACACCAATGATGCGGGGCCCCTAAAATTGACAATCGTCCTTTACAAAAGCCGGTATATTTTATGTAAGTATTTTCTGAAACGGGAAGAAAACTTGCATGAAACAGGAAGAATATTAAAGATGATGCATGCTTCCATCACGTATCTCTACCAGTGCTCCTCATAAAGAAAGTTGCTGTTGCAATATGATTTACATCTAGTGATTCTGGGTACCTCTCGCCTATATTAGAAGAAAGTATCCCCCTGATCTTTCATCGTGCTGCTACTCGACTATTGTTAATTTCCTGGTTCGTTCACCTTTCACTTTCTCTCCGCGAATTCTCTCGTAATATTTTCGTGTTGCTAATACTCCCGAAAGTAGTTAAACGTAACATGTTTATATATTTTAATTGAAATATACAACTATTTTCTTAGGTCCATATCATGTTCTCTCATGTTGACCGAACGCGTATGATTTTGTAAGTCATCGTAATTGATAAAAAAGATAGAATTCGTATGTTACAAATGTTACATGGATTTGGAGACTCCATAATAACTATTAATGACAAACAGAAAAATAAGAAAATAAAAATAGATAATAAAATGTGAAAATAAAGTATATTATATTCATTTAAATACCTACGTATTTGTTAGGGATTTATTTGATTTGTAAAGCGAAGACTAGAATTCTCTAAGGTCTTATCCACGACAGAAACGTCTTCCTCAGTCATAGATTCTTCGTCTTTGAATGCCATAACCACCTACTTGATATCTTGAAAAGAAAAACGGGATAATCTCATCGTTTCTTGTGTGAGAATCGTTGAAAGGACAGTGTAAATTCTTTTTAATGAAACTCAGGAGCACGGAGTACTTTCTATGGCTGTTGACACTTCTCATTATGTGGAGAGAGTGTGTCAGTAATTTCCGTATAAGTTAAACCAACCAAATTTCAGTGATGTTTGCGATGTAATGATGTTTTCATTTTAAAGAAGTTTTTTTATAATGAGTTCACCCTGTAATTAATGAGTAGTAATTGATGCACCAAAGGCCTTATAAAGGTTCTAATGATCGAGCAGCGACATAATCCCGAGAGCCTTTGGCCTGAGGACTTCCTGTCGCACAAGATCATTAGAATTAGTTAAAGCTCGAGTGACATAAACGATTTTATATTTTACCCAATTTTAATGATTCAAATTTATTTATTTACTAATAAACTAATGTGAACTTCACTCGGTAGGTCATTTCATATTTTCTTCCCATAATTCCCTTTCATAATTCCTTCCTAACATGTAGCAACATTCAACTGTTTTCGTATTTCCCTTGTCACTATGATCCTTTCAAAGCAAGTAAGTTACGCAGTGAAATTCGAGCTTCATAACGAAGTCAATATCAAGTAATACGTATCAGTAAAAAATTAATCATTTGTTCTTTAAAATAGTAAGTAGCACGTTGTAATGTTTCATTTCATAGTGGGTGAATCAGATCACGAATTTGTCGGGGCAGAACATGTACTTTTAATAACCCCATTAGTTTTCGAACAGCTCCCGAAGATTTGCCGTTATGTTTCGTCTCGTCTCGTGGATCGTTTTCCTACAGGGATTCTCCACGGGCGCAAAAATGAAGCAATCTGTATCTTTCACAAGTATCTTTCAATAAGCATCTTTCCGATCGCTGGCTTTCTCTTTGCAATTTCGTGAAACCCGCCTCTGCGCTTATCTGCCCCCCGCCATCGCGGGGGGGGGGAGAGGGGAGGTGGCGATGATGAAACTGACCGCGTCGGGATGAGTAGCGCCTGCTCACCAGCGCTCACCACCAAAAACGGAAATTACTGTTTTCCAGGTGAGTGCGTCGGCTGAGATTAGCGGCAAATTGCAATTTTACAGTTTTCGTAACATTTTATTACAAATTACAAAAGTAACAGTATCTAAACGTATAGTTTATTGTATTCATATCCTCATTTTTCTGTGATTAATGATAGAGAGTAGAGTTCGGTTGTCCCGTAAGTGAAGTCAATGATTTATCTCGAGAGGTTGCGATACACAATTCTCCGCTAGATGGGAGATCCGGTCCCAACGTACCCGTCGGCGTGCGGGGTTTCCCCAACCAGGTATCTCCCACTAGCGGTGCACCGCCCCAGCTTGTAGAAGCCTTATCTGATTTCACGACTGGTCCCCGCCATGTGTGATAGTGTAATGCATGTTAGTGGGTATGTGAAAATAAGGGGGTGAGGATAAGGCAAGAAAGAGGAAGGAAAGATCGCGCGCGGTTCGGTGACCCGTTTGTTAGGGTCGTGCTCCGGCATTCGCCAGTTGATAAGAGAAACCGCTGAAAACTACCGATCAGAGCAGCCGGCCGTTAGAATTCTTCTCCAGACAGAGGCTGCATTCGACCGGTCTGAGGCACTGATGTGATCAATTGTCGTCCTGGGCCACGTTATCCGATTGAGTTCACCCCGAGATTCATCCCGGGATCCCGGTTTCCCGAGATTTCGGTGACCACAGAGGGGGATGAGGCACAAGGTATAAAATTGAGCCAACCAGCATTGGTATGTCACCGCCAACGCGGGTGATAAAAACACCCACTACGCTTACGAGCCGAATTACCTTAGCAGAAAACGCGACTGGAATCTGAACCCAAACAGGACGGTGGCCGCCCCTCGAGCGCCGCGTGTGGTGGAGCGGCGCGGCGGTCCGCTGCCCCGAAGCGAAGGCGAGCGATGCGAGAAAACGGCGCCCAAACGTGGCGCGTGCGTAGGTCGGCTCTCGCGCGTCCGCTTTGTCTCCGGTGGCCACTCCTCTGCAGTGGGCGGCGGGAAACAAACGACACGCGAATCGCGTGTCGGCGCCACTCACTCGTTCAGCAGCGAAAGTTACTTCGCGGGGCCTTCCGTTCACTTCCAATGAACGAATCTGTCACATGGGCTCGGAAAAATGATACACATTTTTACACATGCATTACTCTTTTTGAAATTCAAGATTTCTTATGATTTCTGATCATGAAGTAAAGGTGTTTTTTTTACCCATAAATTAATTTTCAAATTTTTATATTCTGCTGCCACGTGCGGATTTGCCCTCTTAAACATTGGATAAATATTTTTAGAATATACTTGTCATAATTACTAACGTAGTGATTATTCGCTTTGTTTCAAGTTTGAGTTTATTTTGAATACTGAATAAAAATAAACCAGTTTATTAAATCTGACAGAGCTTGATTTTTGTAGTCTTAGAAAAGTCGGCAGAATCTTGCGACAAAATGTAGGACGAAATCGGAGTTTTTCTATCGTCGAAGAAGCGCAGATGCTACTTTCTTAGTAGATTTGAAATACTGATACATTTGTGGATATGTTGACTATCGGTATTGATATGGAAGTATCCATAATACCCACATGTCGATTCTAAAACTGCAAAACTGATATCAGTTTAGAAATGATTTGATATGTATCTTGTAATAAATGGATTACTACAATGAACTCGGCCACATATTTCTATCATACAGAAATTCGATTTTAGAGTGAACACATTCAGTTCTCTCTTCTTAGTTGTGTGAGACTTAAGATATTATTGGAAAATAAGAGAATATATTGAAGTAATTTATATAAAGTATGTTCAAATTGATTTGAAAATTAATTAAATACCTGCAATTTAAATAATGTATCGATACTAAAAGAGATTTGATATTTTCTGCTCTGAATCTTTAATTATACGTTATATTTCAGAGTTTTAAACATTATCAAAACGACACACGTTTATTGATGCTCATAAGCTATTATGAACCTCAAACAATCGCTATCGATATCATCAAAAAATAAACAAAGTGATTACAGTCGAGAGACAAGAGTAAACAAAGTGATAAATTTATAGCGATAAACATCTGGGATTGGTTTAATTTGAATGCATTCTTGATCCTCATTGGTTACGTACAACACATGAGTGAAATTGTCAACGTAGAATAATGAATAAACGGCCCCATGTGGTGCACGTGGGTGTTGGGTCGGGGACGGCCGTCCGCTCGCGGTGTCGCATCTCGGGCCGCTTGGCGTAACGGGGCCGGCCGCGGTCTCCTCGGGCGGAGACAAAAACAAAACGGCAGCGCGGCGCCGGAATCGTGCCAGCCGCTAGCCGCGATTCGCGCCGCGCGGGCGGGCGTCGTCCGTCCATTGTCTTCTGCGCTCGCAGCGGGCGGTGCGTGGACATCTGGTGCGTGGACATCTGGTGCGTGGAGGGGGGTTGCGATCGTCATCCGTTACGCCCCGGAAAGAGGCCGGGGCGCCGGCGGATGGATGCTGCTCTCTCGGCCAGATCGCCACCGCGAGAGGTGGCTCAGGGCATCACCGCTCTGCCTCTGGCCGGGAGCGCCTACGGTTCGAGTGGCAGGATTTTGAACGATAGGGAGTGGTTTTTGTTTTGTTTTTCACGCAATCGTGTGCAATGTCGAACTTGTGCCCATACGCAGATGCACAATAGTGATGTGCAGAAGATCGATAGAACAGTCGACTGCTTTTACGTTCCAGGGTGAAAAAACCCGTTACCATCTGCGAGCTAGGTCGAATTATGCTGCTGCCTGGGGGGCAATTCTAGCGGCCGGCTGCTCTGTCCAGTAGTTTTCCGTGGTCTCTCAAATTAATACTAGGCGAATGCCTAATTACGCGAATTACACTTCCATTCACTCCACTACCACATATGCCGGGAGACCGGCCGGGGCCTGGTGGTGGAAGATAACTGATTGGCAAGAAACTCCGCCAGCCGCTGCCGGGACTAAGGATCCTGATAGTTGAAACTATCGACTACTACATGCTCAAGCTCAGTATTCACTCGAAAATGCAAACTTGCACTCATTGATTGAAGTATGTAGAGCTGCGAGAATGTGGAAGGAAGAGTACTGTTAGAAACATAAATTACTCATTCTATCGACAGCACGTTTAAGTGAAATACTAAACATCGCTCACGAACCAGCTAATAAATAACGCTTCATTGCGCTCACGATTGTGGTGCTGAAATTGAACTCGTAACAGGCTTACGTGGCGAAATATCTTCTGCCCCAAGTGAATTGAATTGAATTGAATTGAATTAATGCCTTATTTTACGTGGCGAGACTCAAGCCATTAGGCCTGCTCTTCCGTCTGACCACGTAAATTTCGCTACGCTCCTTTCACCAACTAGCAGAGAAAGGAGGTATTTCTTGGGCGAGAAACAGGCGATTTTGAATTTAGCTCAGAGGCGTCATTTAGGCTTGAGGATCTTTTACATGCAAGTAAATCTACTAACATGGGACAGCCGGCTTTACTTCCCCTCCGAAGGAAGGCGTACGAAGGATTTTTTCGCCCTGAAAAATCCACGGCTTCGATCGGGTTTGAACCTGCCAACTTGGGTACAACAGTCCGAAACGCTAACACCATCGCGTTACACCATCGCCGCCGCCCAAGTGCGCTCGAAAATGCGTCTCTCTGAATCGCGAGTTCGCTTTTCGGAGGAGAAAGCCCCCGGCGGCGATATCTCCGCCAGGCGGTGCAAGAGGCGGCGCCTCCCACGCACATCCACGCGGAGGGAGGGGCCACAAAGGATTTCGGGGGCGGGCGATTTCGTTCCCTTAGATTCATCCTAGAAAGGCAACATTTTCTCGAATTTGACGATGGTGGATTTTCGACCAAAGCTACGTTGGGCCAATTCAGCCGCGACCAATATAAATTCAGTAAAAGTTCAATAAAAAAAGTTTGATTTACATTCGTCAGTGAATTTGCCACTGCATTTATGCATCACTTACCTTTATTGCTAGGTTGGTGAAAATTACGATGATACTTAAGTTGAATATCCCCCACATTTCCCGCTTTTTGTTTATAATGCAGTGCTGTATATAAACCTATGTACCGAGCCTTTGAAGCATTCTAGAGTAATATTTGGATTATTTTTTAATCCTCGAAACAAAAACTGTTTAGGTAATGTGTATTCAAATTAAATTATATTGGACAGAAAACTTTTTTCTGAGCTAATTACTGCCAAGCTGGAGGCAACACCAAAGAGTATTTTGTGTTCTTAGATCCCATGAGCTTGCCATCATTATTCCGACATTAACATACTTAAATGGTGCGTTGCCGTATTTGAACTGAACATCTCGTAGAGAGATCTTATGTTGGATATATCATTTCCCCAAACGTGACCTTTAAAATTGTAAATCACTAATTGTAATTTCTGAAGCTGAGCAAAAAAACGGGCTGTTGATTTAATTGTAAGCAGTGAATTTAAGTTTTGAATTTTCACCATACTTTTTTTATTAAAGTGATTAGCACCGATTTGGAAACGTTTAATTGTGCTGATAGCGAACGTTTGTCCAAAATAATTATCGTGTTCTGTGACATCGAGTGTGACGGACTGTCAAAGAATCTCCACTCGGCCGTTATATTTCACTCAACACTCTCGTAAGTGAACCTTGCCACACGTTTGATGCACGATAACCCTTGGCATGGATGTCCAATAAATCATGACACAGTTCTTTTGCAGTCCAATTCAACTACCATCCATTTTGATATGAAATCTGTCTTTATTCTCTTTGCTTTGTTTGTTGATCTTTCACTTTATAGTTGATTCATTGTTTAACTATATTAGTCCTTCATACACATTTTTATCTCGCTTGGATGTATTTTCCAAAAGTGGTATGTAATAAGTAGATTATCAAATGCATACGTCAAAAAGTGAAAATATACTAAGAAAATCTATAATATTGCATTATTATGCAGTTTTTTACTTTGTACTTCTATCATGGCGAAATGATAAGCTGAAAACTAGTGATGTGCTGATGCAGGGAAGCAGGGAAATGTCAAAGAAATTTGTTTTAAGAGATGAGTGGCCACCCTTCACAAGTAGATTGTTAGCGAGATGACGATTTTCCAGACTTGAGAGACGCAGTTCTGGAAACAGAAGACACCACTCTTCGCCGACCTTTCCGCCTGCGCCTTCTGTGACGCAGGGACTGATAAGCGAGCAT